>JAHKKF010478605.1:0-21341 GCA_019740295.1 Labeo calbasu | reverse complement strand
AGAGAGAGAGAGAGAGAGAGAGAGAGAGAGAGAGAGAGAAAGAGAGAGAGGTGTCCACTATTTAACGGAGTCAGGTCTCCTCACCAAGGAATCGTATGACAAATCTCTACTGACACATGCTGGTGCCTGTCAAATCAGTGGCCTGAGGAATACTTCAGGGACACACTCTTATTTTGGTATCTCTCAAATGCTGTTTAGCATATGGCTTGCCTCATCCATCCCAAACCATTACTAAAATTGACAAATGATGATGCAATATATATATATATATATATATATATATATATTTTTTTTTTAATCGCTATTTTAATTGCCATTGCTTCTAAATACACATAAAATAATTTTGTTACACCCAATAGCAAAACGTAACAACTCTTGAATGTTTCAATCTGTAAGGACATTTGTGCAAGTGTATAGTGTGTCAGAATTATCAGAGGATCCATTGCCTAGTAAAGCAACTGAAAACCCTATTTCAGAATTGGCTGGTTATTTCTGTCCAGGCACTCTAACTGTCAAGACATGCTCATGCAAGCAAGTACCATACAAACCAGCCAAATGATGACATCTCAAAATAAAATGTGCTCTTTTTTTAAATATATATTATATTTTACATTGTTATGATTCACTCTTTTAAGTATACACTATAACATAAAGTATGTAAGGTGTTAATTATTTAAGGTATTTCAATTTATATTATATTTCTTTTATTAGATAGCAGTAGAATAATGACAGTAGAATAATCAGTGGAGAGGTAATGAAAAAAAGAAAAACAGAGACAATAATAGACAAAGACAGCCACTGAAGGACAGATTTGGAGAAGGTTTTTGTCTTACGTGCCTGTCTTGCTTGGTGTCTGCTGAGTCTGATCAGTTCCGTCAAGGAGGCAGTGCCCCACCACTCTGCCTGCTCAGCACCCTGGACTTGAATTCCACTTGACACATAGAAGGTCCCACATCTCTCCCTCCTCCTTCTCTTCTGTCCCTCCTCTTCTTCTGCCTTTTTTCCACTTCCTAAGTTTCCAAGAAATTAAAACACCCCTGCTTTAAGTTCTTGCTGGGTTCTAGTGAGAACCTGTGCTAGAAGAGCTGTAGTCCCTGTTGTCTTGTTCACATATGGGGAGATATACTTTGAGAAGGGTCCATATCAGTCTCCTCAGTGTGGGAATGGGGAGTTGCCCTCTCATCCAGGAAGGAGTTTTAGAACTAGTGTCAATATCATGTCAAAGCACACTGATACCATTCTTAGAGTGACCAGAGGGATGCTTGGCGAGGCTCTTGATGCTTGATAACACTGCTGTCTGACCTTGTTTATGTATCTGAGCTGCCCATGAGAGCTGGGCCCTTAAGGTTTAAAATAAAAAGCATGAACACAAATAACTTTTGGTATTTCACTATTAAGTGTTTTCCCCTTAATAAACTCATTATTTGCTGCTTACTGATGGTAAGGTAGTATTTTGGTAGTTATAAGTATTTATAAACAGTCAATATGCTAATAATATTCACTCTAATAAGCAGCCAGATAATAGTGAATAGTGTTCCCTAATCTAAAGTTGTTATGATAACTTCCGTTGTAGTACAGAGCACACACATAGACATACAGAGGGGGAAAAAAAAGGAATATACACAATATAAATGACCAATGACATCCATTTAATTTTACAGTTTCCTCATCTGCATTAAGCCAGTTAATGGATATTTACAGAGAACAATAAGTAAGATATAAAAAGCATTTCAAGAATTTCCTGGCACAAAATCCTTTGCTATTCCAGACACTTAACCGTGAAGTAATGTTGTGCTGCAAATAAGCACAACCTGCTGTAACACAGACCTAATATAGGCAAGTGAATCAAATGGCATCTGGGATCTTATAAACTGATTGTGAGCCATGAAACTCAGAAACTTAACTTGAAATGTTTTTATCTGATCTCACAGTCTTTTTGTTGTTGTATAGAAAGGACTAAACAATATATCCATTGAGCAACTGTATAATTCAGCCCACTCTATGAATTGTGAAATATATGTGTAATATCAATTTAACACATTCTTCCTGATACACATCTTACTGTTAGACAACAGAAAAACTGAAATGTCAATCAATTATTGTAAATGATTCTAAAACAGATCTAATAAAAGTAAAAAAAAACTAATAACAATGTATTTGTTTAATGTACTGTATATTCATCTGTGCATTTCATCATCAACAACAATACTCATGTTGCATTCAAATAACATTTGCAATATATTTCATCAGTATTGCAGAAATGCTCACTAGCCACTCAAATTAAAATCACTGACTTTGTGTTGTCTAAAGTAAAAAAAAAAATCCAAAATATTCTTGGCTAAAATCCAGGTCTAGGCATTCGCACATGTATTTGGTGACTTCCAAAATCATACAAACTCACCAAGGGACAGTAAGTCTAATGGAGTGAATTCATTCCTCTTCCTCAATAGGGAGTCTGGAAAGCCATCAGCCCTTCTGCTCTCTCTAGAAGGAATGGTATTCACTGTTTGTGTCTAAATGTTAAACTAGCATTTGTGTCCTGGGAGCCAAACACAACAGTGTGGTGGCTGTTTTTCATATTGTGTGCTCTGTAGGCCATATTTTCTCCTCCTGATGGTCCTCACACAGTCTCATTGCCATTTATGTCTCAGTACGCATATACAAGCATGGACAGAGATGAAAAGATAAGAATTGGAGGGGAAAAAACCTAATTATACAGTTTATTAGCACCCATGTTTGCACCATATGATGATATGATATACATTCCATACTGTTATATGCATGTTGCTTATTGTCTTTTATATTGAAATACTGATTGTAGAATGTTGCTTGTGTATAGCCTCAGATAATATTCAAAGCCTCTAGGAACCAGGGATGGCACATCATAAATAGTCATCATACAGTACATGTCATGTGACAAAAAACATGATGTCATTCTTATCTCTGACAGACAGCTGTTTCTGCATTAGTTTTATTAGTCTGACCTTTGACCTTAGGTTGACAGGACGCCTGCTGATCAAGTAAATATTTCAGCTGGACAAAATGACTTTGATATGTGATAGTCTGATAGGAATCAACACTTGCATACATGTCATCTCTTACCAGGGCCCAGGGCCACTGCTAACCAAATGAGTTCCCCAACCCAAGCACCAAAAATCATGAGATACTATTGATTATTAAAACATATCCAGTCAAAATATTTAATTGTTGGTCTACTGTATGCAACAACTAAAAGGCGGGAAACATTATGGAGCAACAGCCCAGATCGCCCACTTTCACACCTGAAATAGAAAGCTTTTGTAACATGTATACACTACAGTCAGATTTTTTTTTCAAGAAATTAATACCTTTATTCAACAAGGATGCATTAAATTAATTAAAAGTGACAGTAAAGATATTATAATGTTCTAAAAGCTTTCCAGTCAATTGTTCTTTTGAACTTTCTATACATCAAAGAATCCTGGGGAAAAAAACTGAACACAAAAAAACTGTTTTCAACACTGATAATAATAGTAATAAATGTTTCTTGAGCAGCAAATCAATGTATTAGAATGATTAAAATTCAGGTTTGCCATCAAAGAAATCTTAAAATATCCTCACATAGAAAACATTTGTTTTAAATTGCAAAAATGTTTCACAATATTATTGTTTTTGCTTTATATTGGATAAAAATGCAGCCTTGTGGTGAGTTTGAGAGACTTCTGTTAAAAACTTTTCCGAATAAAACTTTTAAATAGTGGTGTAAACAGTAGTGCACAGTTCACAGTCAATGCAAGAGTGGCCCTAGAAAGATAGTTCATGTTAATTCAAACTCCTGACAGCAACTGGATAGTCCATCCAAAAATACGTTCACAGGGTAAGTGATTATGTCACACCAGTCTCAAGTATAGTGTTCATGTGTTATACTTCTGAAACTGTAATAGTTAAAAATTATCAGGGTTGGAAATGGCAGGGGGGCTGAGTTCATGGATTTCTGCATTTATTGAGCAGAATTTTGACTTTTGTGCATGTAGCCAGTGGGAATGTGTCTCAGTATGCAACCTCAAATCTTAAGGATACTCAGAAATCTGAACAGAAACAGATTATTGAACAGCTCAGGCTATGAAACTTTGGATAACACTTTAGAATACTGTTTCTTCATTAATGAATAACTACACAGAAACAAATGAGTAATACAATATTGTCATTCTAACTACTATTAACAACAAACTCAAATCAACAAATTAACAAAGTAGCAGCACTCAGTTCACTGTTAACTTATCAGTAATTACTATTTTTAGCATATCTCTCAAGTAGTAAAGGATGGTTACATTTTAGTATAGGGAACAGTTCTCACTATTAACTAGCTACTTATTAGCATGTCTATTATTAACATATAGGCTGTTTATTAATACTTATAAAGCGCCGTAGTTAAAGGTTTGTTAATAGCGAGAACTGGACCTTAAAATAAAGTGTGACCGGAACTACATACAGTTTCATAATGTAATAATGCATAATTAATTCTAAAGTGAAGATCATAGTAACCCACTAGTAATTACTCAAATATTACCAAATCCTTCAGAAGGGATTACTAAATATTTGGAACAGTATTCCAAAGTAATTAGCATGATAACTTTCTAGTAATGACTTGAAATTTTGTAGGTTTTGGATAGTAATTCCTTTTAATAGATTTGTGGACCCCCTTCTGTAAAACATAAATTAAAATGTGATTTAAGAAGCACAATGGGTTTTGTCATAAGCTGGATGTATGCAGTACTTTTTATAAACTGACCATTAATACTTAAGGGAAAAAAGATTGTTCAGAGCCAAAAAAAAAAGAAAAAAAAGAAAGAAAATCATTGTGGAATAAATGAGTAAATAAAGTCACTAGAATGATGAGTGTGTTGTGAAAACACAACTGCATTATATTTTAATACTTACTTCTAAACATTGTAATCCTTATACTATAAAATTTCATGTTACTTTATGTTATACATGGATGTTGTAGTCTGACTTTTCCCACTGAATTACTGAATTACTAATACTCAGATGAGGAAAGGAATTGGGTCTCTGACAGATTAAAATCGACAGCAATCAAAATGTTATATACATTTGTTTATTATTTTATTACAAGAGAATATAACACTTACAATAAACAATAATAAACTTTATTAAGTGTTACATTTTGAGCACTAACATTTTATTATTCCTCTGAGACCAGAGTTACATTTTTCAAATATCTAAGAAGTCACACATAAAATTATTTATTTTGGAATGCACTTATATAATCCACTGCCACCATTTACTGGTACCACTTCTCATCATTTGCGAAGAACTACAAAGTAACAAAACTATGTTTTGTACCTTTCAATTCCAGACCTTCCTACAGTGTAATTTCTATTGAAAAAGCCAGAATGAGCAAAATAACTATTAGTATATTCTCAAATAATGAAATTAACTACGGTCCTTCCTACCTGAGAGAGAGAGGAGGCACTCTGGCTTAGACTCTGACTCTCCCCTTTTTCTCACAAAACCAGTCATAAGTAGCACGGACATGTTTGTAGCAATAGCCAACAACATATTGTATGGGTCAAAATTATCAATTATTCTTTTATGCCAAAAATCATTAAGCTATTAAGTTCAGCTCATGTTCCATGAAGATGTTTTGTAAATTTCCTACTGTAAATATATCAAAATGTAATTTTTTAATAATAATATGCATTGCTAAGAACTTCATTTGGAGAGCTTTAAAGGCGATTTTCTCAGATTGTCCCTCCAGATTTTCAAATAGTTGTATCTCGGACAAATATTGGCCTATACATCAATGGAAAGCTTATTTATTCAGCTTTCAGATGATGTATAAATCTCCATATCAAAAAAATTGACCCTTATGACTGGTTTTGTGGTCCAGGGTCACATACTGACTGATATTAAAACTTAATCAAGGCCTAATTGGTATCTTTTACATTCTTGACATTAAATAATATACAAAACAGCCAAATACATTTAAATGTCAATTAGTTAAATATATATTAAGAGTTCCATATCATTAGTTAGCATGAATTAAATTTAATTACTGACCTATTGTCAGAGATATAGGCTATTATAAGTATAAGTAACTTTGTCCATAATGTATATGCTAATGTACAGTAATACAGTTTCACTAACTACCGAAATTTCATGTATGGCATCTGATCTTCAGATAACTGCTATAGCTGAATGCTATTAACAATAAAGAAAGACGCTCAGGATTTAACAAATCAAAGGACTGCTGCATTTAGAAAACAGAAAATAGCACCAAAATAACATTTGGGGGTTCTCACGCATCTTCACCCAACTTGTTGCATTGTTAAACTATGTTTTCAGTGTATTTTTGTTTTTAGTTCCCATTTCTAGTTCTTCACTGTACACATTCTACCAATTTTTCATGGTGGAATTTTTTCTGATATATAAGCAAAATATTTAGGTCAATCAAAATGACCTATAAGGTAAAATGCAAACTAGATTCTACCTTCGGGCTGCTTTAGAAATCTTGAAAGACCTCCTTCTCTTTTGTATACATATGGAATAGTTGTTTTCACTTTTACATTTTTTATCCAAAACAACAACAAAACGTTCACTGGGGTTGGTTAAAAAAAAAAAGTATCTACCCCAACACTGTTGAGTATTATAGACCCGCTGCTGGTTATTGAATGGTTTTATAAAAACATTATGATGTGCAATTAAAAGACCACTTCTGCATCATATACAAGTCATCAAAATGAAAATAAATAAACAAAAAAAAAGTAAAAGACATCACAAGTTTTTGGCTGGAAAATCTGGTGTGCTTCCTAAACAATGTGCACATTTGACGTAAGGAAAAGCAGGTGCCCACTTGAGTAACAGGGTTCTAGCTTGACCTTGAGAAGTAATCCTAGTCTACCATAAGTAATTTCTCTATTTGATTAAATATTAAAAAGGTTAGGGTCAATGGGGCTTTGAATCTCTACCCAAGTATACCAAGACTGTTTAGGGTTCAGTTGTGAAACATAAAATGTGTAATACAGTAAGTATGAAACAGCTAGTCAGTGCCAAAAATGAGCCACATCAGTAACACAGAAGCACATTACATTATACAATAACACTGATGTTGTGTTTTACAAGTAGCTGCTGTTTTACCACTAACACTGCACATCAATTTGCATCACACCACAGTCCCAAATTTCTACCAGGGTACGTATACATTCAGCAGTCAGTTCACTAAAGAGAATCCAGAGCAGCTGTCGAGCGCAGTCCAGAACAGCAGCATTATCCAATAAGTGTTAATTATCTAGAAACGTCCAAGTGCTTAGGGTGGATTTCCTGACTAACTTCTAGACAGCATTGTCAAAAATCTTAAGAGACTGCATTATATTTTCATCCTGCGAAACAAAAGCACAAACAGTGGTATTATTATGCATATCTGCTTTAGTAAATAAAGATATAGATAAAGATAAAACGAGCCATACTTTTTGGCAGCAGTCAATAAATTCATCAACAGTTACTACGCCATCCTGGTTTATGTCCATTTTCTTAGGGGGGAAGGAAAAAAACTGATTACAATGTATTTTTGCTTTCAAATGTAACGTGAGGTGTTATCTTGCAATGCTTATTGAAACTGATTTTTAACAGAGATTTTAATGAATATATCTGCTGTATAACTAGCCTGATCTCGTTAAAAATGTGAATAATTAACAGACTTAATACTTGCTATGTCTCACTACAGTTTCCAGGTGAGATGTCCACTGGGTGGACATTTGTTTGTTTTGTTTTCTTTTTACCCCTTAATCGTAATTTTAAATTAAAATTTGAAATGAAAATTAAAACATTTAAGGAACTCATAACTTAGTGCACTGAAGGTCGGTCTTTTTTAGTTTGTGTGTTTCCTGGCATTTGAAGCCATGTCTTTGACTGAAAGTAGAACTAAATGACACTTTATATTACGTTAACTGACATTAGTCAAATTTTTATTACGCTCAGGTTAGTGTTTTCAAGACAAATTGTGCACAGTTTGAATGTTCTGAAACCATACAAAAGGTCTGTATGGTTTGACAAACAGTGTTACATTTAACGTGCTATTTAAAAAAATAGTTCACCCAAAAATTAAAACTCTCTGATTATTTGCTCACCCTCATATTGTTCAAAAACCTAGATGACTTTCTTACTGCTACAAAACACAGAAGATGTTTGGAAGACTGTTGGTAACTAACTAACTAACTGGTTCCACAGGAGAAAGACATACAGGTTAGGAACGACATGAGGGTGAGTGTCTAAATGAGGGTTTATTTTTTGGGTGAACTATCCTTTTAACTGGCATATGCAAATAGGATTGAAAGTCACAGTGCTTCTAGCACCACCCTGTGGACATTTTCACCTGAAAACTGCTATAATATGAAGCAAAATATGCATAGTGACATTTTCCAAATATAATAGTGCATAAAAACATTACTTGGAAGAACATTCTGACGTGTTGCCTTACTGCCTCCTCTTTAAGTCGTGGATGGATAGATTTCCCCATCAAATCATAAATAGACTTCAATATATCCAACATTTCCTGAAACAAAAAGATTATATACAGTCTTTGCATTAAATACTTTCCAGACCAAACAAGGTTTTTGACAGGAATCAAACATAATCTTCAGACATAATTTTGAGAGCTACATATTCAGATTAAAATATTTTCAGACCTCTTTAGTAATTTGTCCATCTTTGTTTATATCATATAGATTGAAGGCCCAGTTCAGCTTCTCTTCAGTAGTGCCTCTCAACAAAACTGAGAGATCACAGACTAACTCCTGCAAAAACAAGAAAGCTGAAATATCAATGACACCTTCATACTTACACTGACACACACAAATACATTAAAGCTAGTGAATAGATGAAGAATTCACATAATAAGGTGCCTGAACATTCCTGCCTTTTTATTATGTACATATACATAATAAATATACACTGTACACACACATATAGTATGTAAACATAAACTTTATTTTGAATGTGATTACTCACAATTAATCGTTTTGCAGCACTAATTAAAAATATTATATCCAAATTATCAAAACTTTACAAAACAGTGTATTTTTTTCTATTTATCCCCAAACAATTAATTTAAAAATTCTTACCTCAAAACTAAGAGAGCCATTCTTATCTTTATCAAATGCATTGAAAAGAAACTGAGCATACTTTGATGAATCTAAGAAAATAAAAACAATGAATATAATTATATTGCTGCAAGCAAAAGTTTAAGTTTCTGTGACATACATAAATTCAGCCACATTTCAGTTCATCTTTGATTTGAACGGGATCTAGTCATAACATGGCACACTCCATTTTTTCCAAAGGGATATAAAGTTACATTGGTTTCATCATATTATAATGTAACTTGTTTTGTTTTTTTTAATAAATACGTAAAAAAGTAATTATATTATGTGGAAAATTTCACATCATACCACAAGGAGGAGACACTGACTGCAATGTGCAGTAAAGGTTATCTGGTCTTCAAACTGCCACATTAAGTATTTTTATGTTATTTTCACATTTTTAGATACAGTAATTTACTAATATCCCTAGAATCTATAATGGTAACACAAAATACACATCACTTTCATACTGAAATTGCATTTTCTAGTTTCCTATTATTATCTTTATTAAACACAGTGCATATTGTTTGGCCAAACATATTTAATAATCTACAAACAAATTTAAATGGACCAACCTCCCAGTGGGAAGAACAGAGCATAGATGTTTTTAAATGTGTCCTCATTCACAACTCCGCTTGGACAATCCTAGTAAAAACAGGACCAGACAAGAAAGCAATATTTAAGAGACTGGAATATCTCCAAAGAGAGCAGAAGCCCTAAAATGACAACATAATTTTTAATTTCTACACCCAGCAGGTGGGGTTTAACTGAACTCTCACATTCTTGAATCCTCTATAGAGTAACTGCAGCTCTTGTCTGGAGAAATGGGTCTGTGACTGCAGTTGCTCCAGATTTTCCGGGTGATACCGCACCGTTGTGCTCTCTTGTTCTTCGTCCTCATTATCTGCAACATAGCACACACAGCCACCATCATTTATATGGGCAAAACAGCTTCAGAATCAAAGAATCAGTCTTTTTATTTACTGTGACACATGCAGAAGTTCAGATGCATCCTCACTTGCTTGCAAACTGTTCACTGACGCCTAGAGCTTTATCTTTAATTAAGAATCCTGGCACTGGCAGGTACATTGACACTAATTACACAAACACTTGTCTTTTTGATGAATAATGAAAAGAGAGTGACATGTATTGATGGCTTTATCAAGGCCATGTTTCCTTTTACACTCCATTATCTGTGATTTGAGAATCTACATTAGGGTCAAACAGATTTTATGTTTGAGATCTGAGAAAAGTATTTAACTGTTGGTAAGTGGGGTCAATATTCGCAGCAACATACAAGTATTCATTGTGTAGTTGTTTAGTGCTGTATTTTACATTGATTTTACACCTGTATAATGGCATTTTGATAGAATTTTTGTATAACTCCTCTGACCTCTGGCTGTTTTGTTATGTAAAGCTGTTCATAAAATACTATTTAGCAGCTATTATGTTATGTGTGTGTCATAAACAGCTTACAGGGTCTGCTGGACTGTTTCTGTGAATTTTATTAAATATTCACTACTGTGCCTTAGCAGGTCAGGTAACTAAAGACACTGAGCGGTGTCTCCTTTAGGACATGCATAATACCTCTGTCCCAGATTCTCATGAAGAACGTCCTGGTGCATAGGTTGATGCTTGCAGAGAATCACTGGTTTTCACAAGATACCGTCTCTGTGCTTAAAAAAAGTTCTACCTCTAGCCTAATTTCTAAATATCATTGCCCATGTATGAGAAAAATACTATATCTGAGGAAGACAATGAAAGAAAAAAGGTTGAGATAACACAATTATAATCTCCCTTAAAACATACAGTCCTATTTGAAAAATTCACTATTTGTAGGTCAAGATGTTCTTGTTTAACAGAGATTGAGGAGATAACATGCTAAAATTGGGGTACCAGAATGACCTACTTTAAGATTGGTCAAGATGTTACAAGCTGCTCCTAGAACATAATCAATCAAGTCACAGCACCCACCACTGTTCACTGGTCACATTTCACTGCACAGGTGGTGCTACAAATAACTAGAGCAGATTTTAGAGTTGTATTTGTGTAGTTCTGGATCTGGAAACTTCCTACGTGTGCCTTATAAATTATTATTGCATGATTACAAAATTTAGTTGGTATAAATGAATGATTTTATACCCTAAGGTACAAAAGCTGCAAGGTACATCTCTGTACCCTATTTTATGCAGTTTTTATCGTTTTTAATAGAACACCTAATCATTAATAGAACACCAGTTTTAATGAGAACTCCACATTTTAATAGATTGACTCAACCGTTCAGATAGGTTTCATTTTGTATAAATATGTATAGTATTTGCAAATAGAAACTCATCTAATCTGTCTAAAGGTGTTCTATTAAACACTCTGCGCAGGATGTGAAAACGATGTATGTGAAATCACTGGCCTTAAATTTAATTTACATGAGAGAATATGGTATTTCACTCTATTTTAGAACTGAGAATACAGTTTTGAGAAAACCTAAAATTAAAGGAGAACTCCACTTCCAGAACAACAATTTACAAATAATTTACTCACCCCCTTGTCATCCAAGATGTTCATGTCTTTCTGTCTTCTGTCGTAAAGAAATTATGGTTTTTGAAGAAAACATTTCAGGATTTTTCTCCATATAATGGACTTTATTGGTGCCCTGATTTTGAACTTTCAAAATGCAGTTTAAATGCAGCTTCAAATGGCTCTAAACAATCCCAGACAAGATCGAAGGGTCCTATCTAGCTAAACGATCTATAATTTTTTTTGAAAAATAAAAATTTGTATACTTTTTAAGCACAAAAGCTTGTGTAGCACAGGCTCTGTGATGCATGTCCACGACGCTACGAATCACGTCTAAATTCATCGTCTGTGTACTCTGGCTCAAAAAGGTAGAGTATGGCGAAAAGCTCCATCTTATTTTCTCCTACAACTTCAGAATCGTCGGACATCGTTGTACTTTTTGTTTGTAAACAGCGTTTGACTTACTTGCACTTCCTTAGTCTTTGTACGTTTGCTTTGTAAACACTGGGTCTGTTGTTCCGCGTGACCTTTCGACGTGATTCAATAATACGTAGCGTTGTGGACGTGCATCCCAGAGCCTGTGCTACACAAGCTTTTGTGCTTAAAAAGTATACAAATTTTTATTTTCTGAAAAAAATGACAGATCGTTCTGCTAGATAAGACCCTTCTTCCTTCTTCTTCTTTAGAGCCCTTTGAGGCTGCATTTAAACTACATTTTGGAAGTTCAAAATCGGGCCACCAATGAAGTCTATTATATGGAGAAAAATCCTGAAATGCTTTCCTCAAAAACCATAATTTCTTCACAACTGAAGACAGAAAGACATGAACATTTTGGATGCCAAGGGGGTGAGTACATTATTTGTAAATTGTTGTTTTGGAAGTGGAGTTCTCCTTTAATCATTGTGCGCGCGCGCACACACACACACACACACACAGTCAAAACAACATTATTAACAAAAAACAGCTTCAGCTCAGATGAAAGAGTAAATCGAAAAGGAATAGTGGCTGATAGAAGAAAACTATAAAGAGGAGCTATTTTAGTAAGCTTTATATAAAAAATGACCCATTTTGCTGCGTCTTCATCAGCAAACCATTTCTGTTAATTTCAGTAGGGCTTAGTTTAATGTAATTTCTTTCATTTTTCCACTTATTGCCATAGTGTGTCATGAGAAATGTGGCAATTTTTCTTTGCCTGCTGAGTGGCAACATGACTTTATCACTTTCATAAATGTCTTCTGTGGCCTGTTTTTGAAGTAGAAGGGGGAAAAGATTGAATGGTTTGTAGTTATTTTTGTCTTAGGCTGCTCTTAAGGCAAAGCAGGTGTTATATACAGACAGGGCAGTGAATCCCCAGCAGGAAAACAATCAAGTGAATTAAATCAATCATATACTAATGTAATCTGCATGCATGAATTTCAAGTAGGAAGGTGTGTTTACTTATAGCAGATAAAACAAAAGCGCAAAACCTTCTCAAATGCAGAAACAATGAAGCCAAAAATCCAGCAGAACTGTAGCAGACAAAATTACCTGAAAAAGATACCGGTGTCTGCAATACTTAATTTATGGCATTATTAAGGGATCATCAGTGTCTTATGGTCGGCTATGAAATGATGGAGTGTGTAATTATATTTAGTCCCACAAGGATATGAAGCACAGCCAAGGGAAAGATGAAATTAATTAGAACTCTCATCCACAAAGTTAAGACCATTAATGATTAGCACTGTATTTCAATAATAAGTCATAAAGAGTGTGGTAAGAGATTATTTATGTTATTATTAGAATAACAGACAGTGATGACTGACTATAAACAGAATACACTACACAATCAAATTTACTAACTACACTGTGTCAATGAATAATGCAATTTTATGGAAGAACAGGATTTACGTCATTTTGTTGTACATGCTTGCATTATTTTCAGGCTAAAAGATCTTGGGTATTACAGTTAGCCCACCTCTACTGGAGTGAAACATGGTTCTGTAATAACTTGGCAAGATATTTGATCTACAACCCTGTCATTAATTATTAACAATTTCAGTAACATGTAATTACACCCTTGAAGAGTCAAAGAAAAAAAAGGGTGTATAGCATGAAATTCTCAAGACTGTCTGGAAAGAGTTACAACACCTGTTGACTTTTCTATTAACTTATCATATATATATATAGATATTTGCACTGACAATTTGAGTTGAACACTAAAAAAAAGTCCTTTGCTGGATATCTTATAGTTGATCTGTAATTACATGTATAATATATGATTATTAGGGTTTTATTAGGCTTTCCATTAGTTTAGTGTGGTTACTTCTTAATTGATGTCATGGTTTAAAAAAAAACTGTGAGAGAGAGAGAGAGAGAGAGAGAGAGAGAGAGAGAGAGAGAGACATACATATCTGTAGATGAATGCATTACATGCTATGATTTTTCAGAAAAAAAAAAAAGTAAACAGTAAAACAAATGGACTGGCCAGCTGTAATTGTTAAATTAATCTACAGTTTATTTATTTACTCAAATTCATTCATTCATTCTCAAACATTATTGCATGTCGCTAACATTGCCAAGGTCAAGCATTTGATTCCCAGGCAATGCAAGGACTGATTTATAATGTATACCTTCAGTGCAGTATCACTTTGAATAAAAGCATCTACCAAATGCATAAATGTAAATTTAGTTATAGCTTTGTTGCAACTTCCTCATGTCAAAACGGCCCTTGGTCTGTTTGAATGGTGTGTAAGCTTATGGCAAAAGAGCACCATTGTGGAAAAATAACTTGGATTGTCTAAAACTAACTTGGTTTGGAAATGTTTGTTCTTATTTGTGATTTACATTTATTTTTTAACATTAACATTTTTGGTTGCTGCTTAATATACATAGGCAACATATAAGTTGAAAAGTCATTAAAGTTAATCATATATTTTCACACAGTAGTCATAAACTAATTCCTTGTAATTACCCACTAATTCCATTTACTGTGTCTGATGTGTCACATTATCCTCGTCTGCATGAGCTTGTTCACCAAAGGGAGCTGTGAACATTCCTGATGTATATGGCACTCCAAATGTAATTGTTTAATAATAATAGTTTAGCAACAAAAGGTGAGCATGATAATGGATGTAATGAACTTTAGGACAACACAATGACAGGCAAATGATGATTTATGCCTGTATTAAGTTATCTTTTAGTTTCATACAGAGCAGTTAATCATATTCAGAAAGAGGCAATTACAAACTGGTTGACTTTACCTGAGTTCAGAGTTCCTGTGATTAATCGAGCAATATGCTGAGTAAATTTGATCAACTGACGCTTGCATCGCCGCCGTCGGCTGCTCATTTTCAATTACAGAGAGGATGGAATGAAAAGCAGTTTCTCTGGTTTATTCCAATGTTCTGTCAGCTTGAATTCCGCTGGTTTCAGTTTTCTATCAGGTATATGGATGAACAGTGACGCTGAAAGGTGTGAATGCGCGTCAGCGTTACAAACACCTGAGAGCGAATCCGTTTCCTCTCTCTCTCTCTCTCTCTCTCTCTCTCTCTCTCTCTCTCTCACACACACACACACACACACACACTTAAACACACACCTCTCTTTAAATCATGGTTCTCTCAGTTCTCTGACTTCCGACAGGCTGATGTTTTAAGTGGAACTTAATACAGTATCTGGCTCTTGTAGCATCCCTTAACTCTTTATATAAAGCTCTAATTGTCTCCCTTAGGTGAATGCCCTCGTTTTAATTATTTCTTCAGATGACCATTCTTTTGGTGTCTCTCCACGTCAGACCATTTAGTGGATATAATATATGTAATAGCATACTTCGTAAGTATTTTATGTATTTTTATGCAAATAAGAGAAATAAAAATCACTATTTTGATTGCCATTTGGGATATAGTTTAAAAAACCCTGGTTTACCGCAGGTCTATCTTGGGAATTCACGGGAATGTAAAGGACTGATAAATATAGGACTTTGGCTGCAATGGATAAAACTGTCTGCCAAATGTCCTCCACCTGCGATATTTTGGAAGGGGGCAGGAGGCAATGTTCTGGTTCTCCTTAGACAGCACAACTTTTTCCCAAACTGAATAAATGAGTCCAAACTGTAGGGTTTACTGTAGTGACAATGTTCTTCCACCCTGCTGCTGACTGATATCGCAATTATTAACAGTGATTAACAACCTGTTTCTAGCAAGAGTATATCATCTTATTTGCTGGCCCTTGACATACGAATCTTGGGAGAAAAAAAGCGTAAATTACAACAGTTCTGTTTAAAGGGGGGAAAAAAGTTGCACCAGTGACAACTTTTGTACCTTTTTTTCTGAGAGTGCAGGTCTGATAAATGTAAAACTGAAGGCAATGACAGAAAACAAGATACCAAGTCAAGAAACATTTAACTGAAATTAATTTTAGTGGAATTGTATATAAACAATATATATGTATACAATGTGTATGTGTCTATATATTCATATGTCAAGGGCCACCATATATATATGAAATTGCAACACGACTGAAATGCTAAAAACCAATACTGCAGGTGATGTGAGGGCTATTGTAATGGCGCCCTCCGGTGGTATGAGGTACTTCTTGTAAAAGCAAACCTTTGAGCGTCTCTGCAATACACTTTAGGAAAGGTAAAAAGGAATTTATGGACGTTTTTGCAACGCTTGAGAATTTTCAAAGAATACTACAGTTCAGTTTTAATAAAAAATTATGTAAGCCCATTTATATAGGCCAATAGTTTTTTTTTTACGGTTTAAGTGATCTTAATGATTAGATTAAAATGAGAACAGAGAAAATGCATTAAAACAAATTTTATTGTTGTGATACATTTCTGCCTTACAAGTCAAGAACACAGAAGTTATGACATTCATTAACTAAATGAATGTAAGTTTTACTTTTGCACACAAGTTTTTGAGAACATGCAGAGTATTTTACAGAGTCAGTGTGTGTAAGTACAACATGAGCAAGGAAGCCATCAGACTCAGTAAACTGGAACTGCGGAAACTTGAATATGATTCTTTAGATTCTTCAGGCAAGCTTTAAACAGAAAGAGAAATTTCAGATCAGTAAGATTATTTTAGATGTGCTCAGTTTATCTCTTACCTGGCAAGACCAGTGCAATTAGAAGAACTCTGACTGTGAAAATGTGTTAAGGTGATCTCTTTAAACTCATTATTACTATTGCTAACACTCCTGATGTCCGTAACTGTAAAAACTTCAGTGGGTGATATTAGCAGCTCAGTTTCCCCTGAATCACATTCATCTTCAAGGCTGATCACAGAACAGGAAGTGATGTTGAAAACAGTCCCAGTGCTTGTACTGACAGTTGCATCTTAAGTTGCCTCAATAACTTTCAGTTTTGCTGGAAAAAAACTCTCAAAACGTACTTTCTCCTCAACTTTGGTGATATATTTGTTCTCTGTGCCAGAATACGCTGTACGACACTTGTTTTTGCCTATGAGTTGTATGCAGGGAAAAATCTGTCAGCAGGGAAAAAAGAGATTTTAAAGGAAACTCATCTTGATAAGTTGAACTGCCCCTACTGGTCCGAAGCAACTCCTTGAAGTTCTCATGAAATTCACGACTAGCTTCTGCATAGCTATGCAGTGCAGCCATGTGCTTCGGTGTAATCTCTGGAATGGCCGTCTTGCATGCTGCATTACTTTGCCACATAGTTTTAAAATCATTATTGTTGTTAAGCTCTGTCTCCAGCAGACCTCCTGGTTTTGTGACCATTTGCAACATTTCATTCTGACAGTTCTGGAATGAGTAATCAGCAACTTCAGGAAACATGCCCATTGATATGGCTTTTCTTTCTCCATCTATCTGGACCACAGTCTGAAAGCACAATTTAGAATTAGCAAAATGTGATGAGTTCTCCAGGTTAAACAGTTTAAAGTAGTGATGATAACTGTGAGAGCTTACAATGCAAACAAGAGAAAAGCAGGAAACCTCAAACCTCCCATTGTATTAGTTGCCGTATGTGCACAAATCTGGACAAAGACAATACCATGAAACACAGGCTAAAATAAAGTTGGTGAATATAAGCACACCAAACAAAAAAGACAATGTATATACAATCTTATCCAACACAAATGGAACAAAAGCACAAACCCATAAAGAAAATTTGATGATCATGATAAAAATTAACATGAAGTACTACAAATCAAGATATCTCAAAAATAGCTGTTGTGCAGGATGCATTTAATTTTTTTCAGAAACATTCACCTAAAAGTAGGTGCTGTAAAAAAAAACAAAAAAAAAAAACAAGGCAGCACTCACCATGAGAAAAAGGAAATGGTTAGAATCGCATGGTGTTTACAACTTTTCAGGGGCCTTATCGCTCCGCCTTTTCCTTGGTGCATTTTATTCGCTACAGTGATCAGCAGTGAGAAAACCCATACAGCATATTACAGGTTTTTAAAAATGTTTACACACAGTTTTTGAAACTATGGCTCCAACTCTACACACAAAACCTCAAAACACACACACAACATGTAAAACGTCACACACATCTTGCAAAAACAAACACATCTTTGAAAACTATTTTAACTCTTCTAAAAATGGTATTTTTGTATAGTAATTTTACACACAAACATAAAATAATTAGCCACATACACATCAGAGTACACACAAATGTGAAAAATGTAAAACACTACTTTTGTGTGTCTTTTGCTCATTCAGAGTGCAGTGGAGTGCACAGGAGTTTGTCACAGCACTCACACATACATGCATATGCACATATACACTGTATATACAGTATGTATTTACAATTGATGAATTTGACACAGTTATGCAACTGAACTGAATCAATACTGAACTGACTTGAGCTGTATAGTTTTTTTTTTTATAATTGCTTACTTAGGCACGTTTTTTTTGTCAAAACACTACACACAATTCACACATCTACACACAAGCAGCAGAACATCCCAGATCTTTTGCAAAACAAAACACTATTTAAAACTTAAAAACAATAATTTAACAAAACCCAGTATTGGTACCGTATGGCACACACATTATTCATACAGTCGGTTCCCTATCTGTCGTACACTCCGAGTTGTGTCAAGTGTACGACACTAGGGGTCGCACTTGGGAGTTTTTCGGAGCCGAATGCAGTGTCTTTGTGTGAGAAGCGGCATCATTCACCTCTTCGTCGTTGGATCTATGGCACAGGCAGCGGTCTCTCCCATCTCTAACACAGCTAAGTGTTGTGAGAGCTCCCCTGGGTGCATCGACGGTGATCTACAATAGAAGATTCTCCTTTAATTGAGCAAATTTTCTCTAAATGAGCTGACACGGTACGGTCTGTGTGTGTATATCATGCCTTTCCGTCCGTGTCCTTCTGGTTGCGGTTTCTACCTTTCCCCTAACAATCGGCACGATCGGTGTGTTCACTGTTTGGGGTGTGAACATGCTGACGCAGCGTTCGCTGAGGGAGGTTGTCAGGCTTGCGAAGACATGCCCTTGAGCACGCTCCGCTCGAGAGCCGCATTCTTTTCGAAGAAGCTGCGGCTCACCTCTACTGCTTCCCGCTCCGGTCCTTCTACTTCCGGGTACGAGGCCGGCGCGGTGTGCATTGAGGAAGAGTGGGGAGAATTGAGCGAGGCCTTGCCGGGTGCGTCCCACGGGCCGCTCGTTCTACGTGCTTACCGATGGAGTGTCCAGATGATTTTGAAAGCTCGTCCCAGTACGGGCTGGATCTTTTGTTCGGCCCTCCTGCTGAGGAAAAGGCAGGCTCTGCAGCATCGGAGGGAGAGCGTGAGCCATCAGAGGCTGACGCTGCCACTGAACTCAAGTTTCAGTCGGTGGCCGATGCCGAAACTTCAACGGGCAGCCAAGGAGATCGGGGTGGTGTGGGTTCCCCCGCCAAGTCCCGAACCTTCTAGGCTGGACGATTGGTTCCTGGGTAGCGGACGTGACTCAAGGCCACGTTCGTCCCCGGTCCCGTTTTTTTCCCGGAAGTGCATGAGGAGTTGACGAAATCATGGAAAGCCCCTCTGTCGGCTCGATCTCAATATACCAACTCCCCGTCCCTCACCACCCTCGATAGCGGTCCAGCGAGGGGGTATACGGAGGTCACCCAAGTGGAGAGAGTGGTTGCGATGCACTTGTGGCCGCAAAACGCTGCCTCCTGGAGACTCCCATCCAGGGCCTGTAAGTTTTCGTCTGCTCTCGTAGTGAAGGCTTACGCGGCCTCTGGGCAAGCTGCGTCTGCCCTGCACGCCATGGCTATCTTGCAGGTCTATCAAGCCAAGGTTCTCAAAGATCTGCACGAGGGTGATCCCGACCCAGAGCTGCTGCAAGAACTGCGTTCGGGACCGACTACGCTCTACGACCTACGAAGGTCACGGCGCAGGCTCTGGGAAGGGCGAGGTCCAATATGGTGGTCCAGGAGCGCCACCTGTGGCTAAACCTGGCTGAGATGCGAGACGCTAAGAAAGTTCGCTTTCTTGACACTCCCATTTCCCAGGCTGGTCTCTTTGGCGAAACCGTGGAAGAATTTGCCCAGCAGTTCTCCACGGTGAAGAAGCAGACAGAGGCCAATAAGCACATCCTGCCTCGGCGTGCAGCGAGCGCCAGCCCAGCTCTGCCGAGGCAGCAACCCCTGCCTGCTCCGCGCCGAGAGAGGCCCCCTACGAGAACAGCTTAGACCCCGCAACCTGCTAGTCCTGCAGCTAGACCCGCCCAACGGTCCAGTTCTCATAGGAAGGTGGCACCGCCAGCTCGTCCTCAGGCCACAAAGAACCCTCGTCAGGCTTCAAAGCGTTCCTGAGACGGGCAGCCCAGGGAAGGAAGATCGTTTGACCTGTCCGGATCCACACTCGGCGAGGGGATGAGCGCTGGAATCGGCTCCAACTGGCAGACGGCCACCACATGGTCAATAAAAGAGCAATTTCCTTCTTCTCTGGGCATCACTCACAGCGCTTCCAACCCTCTACATGACGGTCGGACGCTGTGTTCTCTAGTCAGGACATGTGGTCACACACTTCGTGTGTTCCCTCATGTTCTGAAGCAGCGAGTTTGTTCAGACGATTCCCCTCCCCAAGGGAATCCTCTGCTCAGCTCTCACGGCACGAACCCACCGGGCGAAACAGCCAGTGGCCTCTGGGGCTTCTCACCTCCGCCCACACGCTGTTCCCCCAGCCACGGGCCCCCATCCTAGGTACATCGGATGTAACTCCTTTGAGACCCCTAGCGGAGAATTTTTCGGATTGGCTGAGCCTCCCCAATCCTTCCCGCTGGCTCGTCAGGACCATTCGACTCGGCTATGCGATCGATTGCAAATCGTTTGCAAATCGTCCGCCGAAGTTCCGTGGTGTTCTCGCTACCTCGGTTCGGGGCAGCAGCACCGTGGTCCTTCGTGCGGAAATCGCAGTCCTTCTGGCGAAGGATGCGATAGAAACTGTACCCTCAGCCGAAATAAAGAAAGGGTTTTACAGCCCCTACTTCATTGTACCCAAGAAGGGTGGTGGGCTCAGACCAATTCAACCAGAGTTTTGAATAGGGCCCTACTCAAACTCCCGTTCAAAATGTTAACCCTCAAACACATCCTCACGTGTGTCAGGGCTCAAGATTGGTTTGTGGCAATAGACCTGAAGGTCGTGTACTTTCATGTCTCGATCCTTCCAAGACACAGGCCGTTCCTGCGGTTTGCCTTCGAAGGTCGGGCTTATCAGTACAAAGTTCTTCCCTTCGGCCTCT
>JAHKKF010478589.1:0-10611 GCA_019740295.1 Labeo calbasu | reverse complement strand
GCTCTGCAAAACTCATCTCATACTGAGGGATTGTTCCTTTAAATGCAAATGAGCTCTGCTCGCCCCGCCCCTCTCTTCTCTCTGCTGCTGTAAGAGATTGTTTACTTAAGCCGCATTTAGCCATGTTTAGCTCCCTAACTAGCACGTTATTAGGAAAGGTGATTGCAGAGATTCAGAAAAAAAACCTTACACACACTTCTGCTGTAGGTGAAGCTGGATCACGAATGATTTGTGCGAACATAGACGGATATATGTAGATCGGGAGGCGCATTCCCTTTACAAACAAACATAATCCACTGCATCTTCAGCGACTCAGATGAGTAAATGACGACCACTATGCTCATTATTACATCCAGCAACACAACACCTCAATCGGAGATATTCTTATCTAACTTACATCCCTGCTCCGGCATCGAAACAATGGAGGTCAGACTGTTACAGCTCAGTCAATCAACTATCGTGGGAGCGGCCTCTGTCGGTGTGACGCCATCTGAGAACGGCTCGATTTGAAAAAGGGAATATTATTTTTTACAGATTAATTAAAAACCACTGCATGGATTTTATCATTATAGTGTAGATTTGTACATACACTGCCAACACACATTAATGTTCAAACAACATGTAAAAGTGAAGTTTGCATTCGATGACCCCTTTTAAAGGCGATTTTCCTCAATAATTTTTTTTTGCACCCTCAGATTTGTTATAGCTCGGCTAAATATAGTCCTAACCTAACAAACCGTACATCAATGGAAACTTATTTATTCAGCTTTCAGATTATGTATAAATATCAGTTTCAAAAATTTGACCCTTATGACTGGTTTTGTGGTCCAGGGTCACATATTTGTGTTATTTAGCATTTCTTGCTTCATTTGCCATTAAAATGATTTTTACACGCTTTTGCAATGCATTATGGGATTGTTTTTTTCACATAGCATACATTTGAAAAGGGCATCGTTTGACTGCACTAACAAGCACCAAGACGCCAGCCTCCAAAAACAACACGTTATATGTATTCCTTTTGTCTAAACTTGAGTTTGGTTGATAGTTTGTGGCCAAGAGCCCCTCCTCCCCCCCATCATCCTCGTGTTATGGCTTCGGTCCACTCAAATATTTATTCATAAGCACAAAAAGAATTCAAACAAAGTCTGTGTAAAGAGGATCACAGCAAGATGTTGCTATATGGCCATTTTCTGTAAACACAAAGCTTCCACCCATTCCATCCCAGTGTTGTGCAAGAGCCTGTTAGCCGGCTTCCCTCCTTTGTCCCTGACTCTAAAGAATTGTCATTCATTGTCCTGAAAGTTACAAACCTCAACTTTCCCCATCTGCCATTGGAAATGATTATCATGTGAAGAGAGCGGAGCATTCAGTGTTTGTGGTCATTAATCAGGCGTCAGTCCACTTGTCCATTCCCACATATCACGCTTGATGCCGCCTCAAAGGAGTCGTGCACCGCTACTCCCCTCTCAACGGCCAATCACGAGCTTCGCACGAGTCGCCACGTATTTGGAGCAGAAAAGTCACAGAGTTTGAGTCGTACAGTAGACTTTCTGTGTTTGCGTGACACTCGGATGCCATCGGTCGAGCTTCGAGCGCTGCGCGGCGATTGAAGTCTCTTGAAGTCATTATGCCGTGACCTTCGCAGGTCACTGATGGATCTTCATATTCAAGACCAGCAGCTGCTTATGACTCCTGAGTTTGGTTCACACAGGCCAAATGTCAACACATAACAGCCATAAAGAATAAATAGCTATTAACTCTTTGTGACAACTACATTTCACATGCTCTCAATTTGCATTTGTTGGTGTCTCTCGCTCTTTTCTGCACGGCTTTTGTGCTCTTTATGGAAGAATGCATATTGCATATGCATATTTATTTCTTCTGCGCTGGTGGACTCATTGAAGTGCTCTTCTTAGAGGCACTCATGTCATTATTGCGTGGCTTCGGCTGTATTTTTTTCTTGATCCATGAAAATCTTGCCAATAGAGATGTCACCAGGGCCAATTGAACATGACCTGGGATTAGACGGAGTTGCAAGTGTCACTTTCTCTCTTCCTGTTTAATATATATCGGCTTTGTTCACGCAAAGGTTGTCATTCTTTGGCTCTGATTTTGAATCGGTGACATCTGTTTTTTGTCATTCAATTTTGATTTCATTTTAGAGGGTTATAATAACAAAGAGTGTTGATCTATACGCTCACAAATCCTCAGAAAGAACACAAGCATTATAACCCAACAAACATGAGACTCAAGAACGGTCAAAACATCAAATATTGCACAATACATAAAATAAAATAAAATAAAATAAAATAAAATAAAATAAAATAAAATAAAATAAAATAAAACAATTTTTTTGGGTCAAGGAAACTTTTCTCATTTTCATTTTGTTTATGTACTAACATAACTAAAACTGTAATAATATATATATATATATATAAACTTGCACATAAATGTTTATAAAGCTACTAAAAAACATAAAACAAAAAAGACCAAAAACACACAACAAAACTATTAATATTTAAGATAAATAAAATTAAAACAAAAAAGCTAATTTAAACTATTATTAAACACAACAGTATTCAACGATACTGTTGTATCAATAAAATAAAATGAAATAAAATAAAGAAAGAAAACTACACAGACATGTTTATAAAATGACTAACAAAACAAAACAAAAGACAAAACTTTTAACAAAACTGCTATAATTTAAGATAAATAAAATTAAAAGAGAAAATTAAAATAAAAAATAAATGGATGGATTTCACCTTAAAAATTTTAAAGAAAAGCGTTTTACCTTAATAATTGCATCTCACAACTGCAGGATCTGTTTCATGTTTGTTTCAAGTTTTGGAGTCATTTTATAAACATGTCTGTGTAGTTTTTCTTTCTTTCTTTTTTACTTTATTTTATTTTGTTTTATTGATACAACAGTATCATTGAATTTGTTTTTGTTTTTCTGTTTTCATTTTATTTATCTTAAAACTTTGTAGTTTTGTTGTTTTGTTTTGTTTTATTTCAGTTTTAGTTATTTTAGTACATAAGTAAAAATTAAAATGAAAATAGTTTCCTTGGCAAACCAAAATTTGTTTTTATTTTATTTTATTATTTTATTATTTATTGACACAATAGTATCTTTGAATACTGTTGTGTTTAATTATAGTACTCATTTTATAAACATGTCTATGTGGTTTCAAAATAATTTTTATTTTAGTTTTAGTTTTAGTTAATACATAAACAAAATGATTTCTTGCCAAACCAGATTTTATTTTATTTTATTTTATTTTATTTTATTTTATTTTATTTTATTTTATTTTATTTTATTTTATTTTATTTTATTTTATTTTAAATTTTATTTTATTTTATTTTATTTTATCTGTTTTAGTTAATCATAATAACCCTGCCCAGTAGTTGGACTAAATAAAAAAAAAATCATGAGTATAATTTTAAACAGAAAATAAAATATCAAGTTCACAAACAAATTATGCTAGATCAGATCTGATAGCTTGAGCCATTTCTGCTCTCAAGGTGATTTTCATTCATTTTTACTCAAGTTCACAAAGGTCACAGCAGATGTAGTTCATCACATTGACTCTCAACTCAATTCACTAATGTTTTTAAATGACAAGGTGTTATAATATGTTTTGACTTCATGTAAAATGCCACTTTGTTTGATATTTTGTGATGTAGTGCAATGACATTCAGTCATCTTTAAGTTAACTAAATGCTTGTCGTTTGCACAGTACGACGGCAAATATACGCTCGCGTCACTGTCACAGCAACTGAACTTTAACGTCTTGCAGCTCTGCGATGTTCACAAAGAACTTTTAGGACACTCCGAAACAATTATAAGTACACAAACATCAATCCCCGCACAATTTACTGCTGTCCGTCTTTCATGGCAGAAACTCCTCTGCTATTATTTGCGTGCGTGTTGCGTTCGCCCCCTGCTCTCATTCTTTTTAACGCTGGACTCGGGGATGTGTGCTCCACTCGTCCGGGCTGAATGCTAGCTTTAGAGGCATCTGTCGCTTATAGTCTTCACAACATCTGCTGCTATTGCTCCTCTTTCCCAGCATGCCATGGGATATGGTTTCTCCCAAAGGTGGCCTTTGTATGCACCATTGTGAATTCAATCATTGTCTTCTACGGGCAGTTCCCACGATGCAGAGGAAGTTATTGCCATGCCTACGGACCTGTTGCCACACAGCAACTGTCAGAAGTCAGCGTCTTATCATAGACAGCCAATCTGGTTTTCAATATCATGCATAATATAAGCATTTTTGATAGCAGATGCAAAGAATAATGAGCGGAGATGCTGCATAATGCAGTCAAATTGTGCTGTAATGTGTTGAAATGCACTGGGATGCCTGGGATGCACATTAATATTATTATTGGTTTATGTCTTGGCATCAGCAACATGTATATTTGTTCTATGATGACACTTCCAGAAGACTCTCATAAGAGAGAGGAGCATCGGGGGTTAAAAGGCACTTTGACCTTTATCTTCTACAATGACCCAGGCACCACAGGACTAGATGTGAAGACACGGCAGATGTTAATGATAAACTTCATGAACGCTGGTCCCTCTTTTAGAGCTTGTGAAGACTTTATCATAGGAATTCTGATACCACAAACTTTATTCCCCAAATAATATTTAGTTAGTTAGTTAGTTAGTTGCTTACTTTCTTACTTACCTACTAACTTACACACTATACTAGTCAGAAATTTTGAATGATTTAGATTTTGTTTATGTATTTAAATGAAGTGTCTTATGGTCACACTAATGTTGTATTTATTTGATTAAAAATAGTAAAAACATGAATATTGTGAAATGTTTTAAAATAAATTATTTTATTTATTTATACAACAGTATCATTGAATACTGTTGTGTTTAATAATAGTTTGAATTAGTTTTTATTTCTATTTTTCTGTTTTAATTTTATTTATCTTAAATGTTAGTGGTTTTGTTGTGAGTTTTTGTCTTTTTTGTTTCATTTAGTTTTATTAGTCATTTTATGAACATGTCTGTTTTTTTTAGTTTTAGTTATTTTAATGCATAAACAAAGTGAAAATGAGAAAAGTTTCCTTGGAAAACCAAAATTTGTTTTATTTTATTTATTTGATTTGATTTTTTACATTTAGTTTAGTTTATTTTATTTATTTTTTTATTTAATATTTTATTTTATTTTACTGGTGCCACAGTATCATTGAATATTGCTGTGTTTAATAATTTTGAATTCATTTTTATTTTTTAATTTTATTTATCTTAAATGTTAGTAGTTTTGTTGAGTTTTTGTCTTTTTAGTCTTATTAGTTATTTTATAAGCATGTCTGTGTAGGGTGTTTTTTAAGTTTTATTTTTTAAAGTTTTTATTTTTTACAAATTTTATTTTAGTTGTAGTTATTTTAATGCATAAACAAAGTGACAATGAGAAAAGTTTCATTTCAGTTTTATGTTATTTTATTTCTTTGATTTGATTTTTAACATTTAGTTTAATTCAATTTAATTTTTAATTTATTATTTTATTTTATTTATTTTATTGGTACAACAGTATCATTGAATATTATTGTTTTAATAATTGTTGAATTCATTTTTATTTTTCTATTTTAATTTTATTTATCTTAAATGTTAGTAGTTTTGTTGAGTTTTTTTCTTTTTAGTTTTATTAGTTACTTTATAAACGTCTGTATTTTTTTATTTCTATTTCTTTTTTAAAAATTTGTTTATTTTATTTTATTATTTTATTTTATTTACTGAACAGTATCACTGAATACTGTTGTGTTTAATAATAGTTTGAATTAGTTTTTATTTTTAATTTTATTTATCTTAAATGCTAGTGGTTTTGTTTGTTGTCTTTTTTGTTTCATTTTTTTTTATTAGTCATTTTATGAACATTTCTGAAAAGTTTCATTGGCAAACCAAAATATATTTTATTTGATTATATTTTATTATTTATTGATACACCAGTATCATTAAATACTGTTGTGTTTAATAATTGTTTGAATTCATTTTTATTTTTATTTTTCTATTTTAATTTTATTTATCTTAAATGTTAGTAGTTTTGTTGAGTTTTTGTCTTTTTAATTTTATTAGTCATTTTATAAACATATCTGTGTAGTTTTTTAATAATTTCTATTTTATTAGTATTTTATTAATCGTAGTTCTTAACATTATCAATGCTATTACTCAATCATTGTATTATTGTATGCAGTTGTATTAACGCTTTAATGCATCATTTCTGAATTACTTTCCCTCTTTATTTATTTATTTTTTTAATGTATTTTATTTTTATTTACTAATAAATAAATAGCAGTACAATAAATATCAGCAGTCTTTTAAATGATTAAATTGTTTCAGTTTTTTACTGCATTTGTAATCAAATACATACAGCGCTGGTGAGCAGAAAAACATCAAAGATGTTTTAATTATTCCACATTTTAGACCAGTAATGTATATATTTATTTATGTTTTGTAATTATCAGAAAGCCACTGCTTTCAAAAAGCGAGTAAGTGAGGCTGGCGGCTGCTTTCTTCTTCAGCTGTGACAAGCGCATAGGTCTTTCTGTGTGTTTTAAAAACAAAGACGCCACCCTCTCCAGATCAGTGGCTTTATTTTGGAACAGGGTTCACATCAGTCAAGAGGTCTTTAGGTCCCTGATGGAGAGTGAGAGTGATTGATGATCTGCAGGGCCTGAGGTGCACTGTCTTCTCCTGGCTGGGTGGTCTCTCCTGGGCAATGTCAAGGGGCACTTTTGGCACAGAATGGAGAAGGTCATAAAGTGTCCTCCAAACCTACCTGGGTAGAGTTGAAGATAAATAAATCCTATCGTCAAACGGTCAAATAATAACACATTGTGTGGCCTGCACAAACACCCAAAGCCGGTCTGAACTCCATAAATACCTGACATTTGAAATGGCTCTGCTGATTGCGTAAGTGTAAATCACACGTCCATTTGGTTTAAACGTGTGTCAATGGATAAGTCAGATGTCATCAATGGGACGGCCACATGTTTGAAACAAACGCATTCCTCAAGGTTTTCTAGCTTGGAGTGACTTGGAATGTTTACATTTTCTACATTTTTAGCTAATGAAAACAATACTTTTCTAGTGGATTGTGCAAATTACTTATAAAAGTAAGTAATAATATTACAGTAACCATCCAAAAATGTCTATATGGAATAGCCTACATCATAGCAGCTGGAAATACAGACATTATTTCAATTTTGTAGAGAGAAAGGATGACAAAAACATCAATGTCACATGTAGTGGTATTAAGACGCTAACATGTTTGGATGGTTCTACCTGCTTGAGCACTTGCAGATTTTACTATGTTGCTGCTATATTAAATAACAGAAGTTGTTTAAAATATTGTGCCAGTTGTAGTCTTCATTTATCTGTAACGTTCATTGATTGACAGGCTGCAAAAAATTATGCAGTTGTCCACTTTTTAACTTTTGTAACTAGTAGTGTAACTAACGTGGGGTTTGGGATTTGCTTCATGTTCATGTTTTCATGTCTTTTATTTTGTATTTAATTCATGCTGTTTGTGCCTTGCTTCCCTTGCCCTCTTGTATTCCTGCCATTGGTTCCCTTGTTCAATGTGTCACGTTCTCATCAGTTGGTCTTAATCGTTACAGAATACACGACCGCTACCATGAACCCAAGTGCAGCTTTATTATAATCCAAACGTGAACATTTAAAAGGCAAACATAATTCAAACATGGACGTGACGTGACTTGACTTGACAAACAGACTTGCCTTAGCATGGACAGATGTGACTTGGAACAAACTTGACATGAAAACATGAACATGAAACAAATCCCAACTAACTACTGTCAGCTGGGAGTATTAAGTAAATTAATAATACACTCTTAAAAATAAAGGTTATTTAAAAGGTTTTTTACAGTGATGCCATAGAAGAACCATTTTTGGTTCCACAAAGAACCATTCAGTTGTGTTCTTTACAGAACCATCTCTTTCTTACCTTTTTATAATCTGAAGAACCTTTTTTTGCCACAAAGAACCTTTTGTGAAACAGAAACGTTCTTCAAATGTTACAGGAGCTTGATAGAACCCTTTAAACAAAAAAGGTTCTTCTATGGCATTGTGAAGCATCTTTGTTTTTTTCAAGAGTGTATTACTTCTGAAAGGAGTAACTAATAATGTGTGATATTTTATATTTTTTAAGTAATGAGCCCAACACTGTTAGTGACAGTGTTGGGGGTAACACATTATGAGAAACGCGAGTTACGTAATGATATTACTTTTTTCAAGTAACTAGTAAACTACTTTTGAATTTCTAAGAAAAGATCTGAGTTTCTTTTTTCCCTATGTATTGATTGACAAGTCTCCTGTTGGGAAGTTAGGAGTAAACATGATGTTACTGTATTCTAGACTAAATGTGAACATGCATTAATTCATCTCACTCACACACAAAAAAAACAGATGAAGTATTTCTCAAAATGAATACAAACAGTGTAATGCAACTCAGAATATGATGCAACCCAGCAAAAATGAAATATTTTAAATAAAACAAATATCCTTTATGTATTTAATCCCATTTTATTGAAGTGTCTTTGGTGCTGATCTTCGATGATGCAATTCAACAATACTAATAAGCAAAAATTACTTTAGATAAACTAATTTTTGTGCTTCATTTTTTTTTATAGCTGAAGAGTGATCTCCTCATAAATGTACTTTTCTTTCAGCCTGAGGTGAATTCATTTCACTTTTGGTGTAAAAGGGCTTTTATAGTAGAATTGTTTTATATTAAAATCAAAGAAGCAAGCCCTGCCCAGATTTAAAAAGCAACGCAAAAGTAAAGTGACGCATTACTTTCCATAAAAAGTAACTAAGTAAAGTATTTTTGTATTTATTTGTATTTATTTATTTGTAAAAAAGTAAAGTAAAGTAATAGTTACTTTTTCAGGGAGTAACGCAAAATTGTAATGCATTACTTTTAAAAGTAACTTTCCCCAACACTGGTTAGTGATATATATAACTAATAAAGTCAACCACTTGTCAGTATAAAATATGATATGAAAATATGTGCCCAAAACAAGTCAAGATAAGGAACTTGCTATTAAGGTCAACATTAAAGGGGTCATATGATGTTGCTAAAAAAAAAACATTATTTTGTGTATTTGGTGTAATGCAATGTGTTTATGTGGGTTGAGGTTAAAAAACAACACATTATTTTCCACATACTGCACACTATTGTTGTTCCTGCCTGCTTTGCCTTTCTGAAATGCTTCGATTTTTACAAAGCTCATCGATTTGAAAAGCAAATAAAAGGTGAATAAAAGGTGTTTTTTGATTGGTCAGCTATCCAAGTGCATTGTGATTGGCCGAATACCTAAAGCGTGTGACGGAAATGTTACGCCCTTTACCATGCTGTGATGCCGTTTCCCGGCGCGACAAGACAAACCCATTACAAACGAGGCATTTGTTACATTAAGTAAGGACATAACTTCTGATTATAATGGCTTATACTGTCTTTTACGCGTTGCGTTACACCACATACACATAACACCATGTCTGCATTTGTGATTGAGAAATGACAAACAACAAGCACTATTCTACACTGCTCAAAACTCACATTTGAATAGTCAGTAGCAAATTCTTTTAATATGAAAACGTACTTACAGGCTGTGAGTCAGAAGTGCCATACTGTTCTTGTGTAATGGCCCGTATCTGCTTTGTGTGTAATAATTGTGACAACGGACACCATTTCGCACCTCGGGTGGATCATTCAATTCTGTTAAAACACATTTGAATTAACTTAACCGGAAACAGTTTCCAACATGCGGGCAGCCAATGAACAGAGAGTGCGGTTCTATTATTATTAAAGGGCCATACGCATATAATAACCAAAGCAAGTGGAAACCTGTCACACTTGCAAAGTTGAAATTAACTCACTTTATAGTGTGCACAGCCGGCATTGTAGGCTACTCTCTCAGCTTCAGGAAACAATCCTCTACAAAATGTGCTGCACATATACTCGAATATTTGCATTGTACTGTTCTGGAACAGTGTTGTAAATATAACTTAACCACTGATTTCTAGTTGTGTACTCATTTGAAAGGCCAAACAAAGTACTTTTTGCATCATATGATCCCCTTTAAATCATATTCAATATTTTAATGCACATTCCTGGACTAAAAAAAATTGCTGTATTATTGAAAAATATTAGTGCTGGGCAACGATTAATCATGATTAATCACATCCTGAGTGTAATAAAAGGCCACTCTAAAGTGTGCAGTTTTACTGTATTGGGGGGTCCGAAAACCAGTCATTATCTGGTGTGACCACCATTTGCCTCACGCAGTACAACACATCTCCTTCGCATAGAGTTGATCAGGTTGTTGATTGTGGCCTGTGGAATGTTGGTCCACTCCTCTTCAATGGCTGTGCGAAGTTGCTGGATATTGGCAGGAACTGGAACACCCTGTCGTATACGCCGATCCAGAGCATCCCAAACATGCTCAATGGGTGACATGTCCGGTGAGTATGCTGGCCATGCAAGAACTGGGATGTTTTCAGCTTCCAGGAATTGTGTACAGATCCTTGCAACATAGGGCCGTGCATTATCATGCTGCAACATGAGGTGA
>JAHKKF010478584.1:0-11757 GCA_019740295.1 Labeo calbasu | reverse complement strand
AAGTTTTCTTTTATGCCAAAAATCATTAATCCTTAATCATTAAAGCGTTACTCCACCCCAAAATGAAAATTTTGTCATTAATCACTTACTTATGAAAGACATCGTCAAAATAGTCCATCTTCCATCAGTGGTTCAATCTGAATTTTCTGAAGTGACGAGAATACTTTTTGTACGCAAAGAAAAAAAAAACAGTTCGTCTCCTCTGCATCAACATAGTGCCATTTTGGAGGGCATCCGCTGGACGCAAACTGTGTCAAGCTTAAAAGTGATTTTATCTAACATTTCAGTAGATAAAAAGTTGATATTGAGTTATATTTTAAACACTATATTATGTGTTTTTGCTCAATTTTGCAGAGAACACATTACCTTTAATGCCATAGCAGAAATTTTGAACAAATCATGTGAAACAATGATTCAAAGGCCCATTCATAAAGCCATTTACTTCATTGCTGAATGAATCAGCTGTTTGAATGAATCAATGAATGAATGACTCATGAAGACATTTACTGCCACCTGCTGGCAGAGTTAGTTTCTTATTTAAATATTAGATAAAAATACAATAATAATAATAAAAGCATTAAAGGGATAGTGCAACACCTCAAGTTCAGGCTACACCTGTCATCCATATGTTTTTTTAATCATTAAAAAGAACTGGCTCATTGTTTGGTTGCACGGTATATTTTCACTAAATTGTTTCAGAATTGAACTACACTACATTTTAGCATGCAGACAGAGAAGACTCAATAGAAAGGTGTTTCTTTCCACTTTTTCCTGTTACATTATGTTTTTATTTCACCATGTTTAACATTTCTGACTCACATATATGGTTTCTTTTGCAGTGGCACTGAAACGCTTGTAAGAATATATTTATGTTATTTTGGATAAATTAATAAACATTTTCTTTTTAGACATCATAGCCCAAAGGATGCAGTTGCGTTCCTGATTCGGACATTATATCAGTGTGATTATACTGTTAATGTTTAGATGAACTCTTCAGTTATGTTCCTGTAATGGTACCCAACTGCATTCTGCATATTAACAGGCCTTGGAAACAAGCAGATCAAGAGAAACCCCTGGTGAAATCGTCTAGGACTGCAGAGGTGCACTGCCCTGTAATTAAACGAGTCCAGTAAGTCCGTTGCCTCTGCGCAATATCCGATAATAAAACCCCCAAATCGGCTCTAGCTGGAGAACCATTAGAAAGCATTGCTTATGAATATTTGATGCAAATCCTCCTTTTTGTCTTGGACACAGCTTGAAGCAGGAATCGCATTGATCTGCTGTTATAATCACAGATTAAAAAGAGCTCTCCCCAAACCATTCCCTGATTAAAGGCCTGTTTACATGCCACGCTCACACACCACTGCTGCCTTTTCATAGGCCTTGAACAGGCCCCCATAGGCTGAACTGTGCGGCTAAAACCGACTGAAACTAATGGGCCCCTCACTGGCTGCTGAGAGCAGGGTGTCTTTTAGATTTGTGTTTCAACTCGTTAGTTTCTAGATTTGGCCGGAGTCTACAAAATGTCCCTTATGAAATATTAAATTCAGCAAGTCCTCAGAGAACTCGGCTAAAAAGGGAGTTATATCACTTTGTCTTTGCGGATCATTTTGTCGCAGTGACTTGTGTGCTCTGACCGCATCATCACCAGAAAATGGTTGCTTGAAACTTAAAGCCTTTATGGAAAATAAGAAACAAGCCGCTGTTATGTGCGGTTTTGTGTGTCTCTAAAGGAGAAACTGGGCTCAGGCACAAGAGTTTCTTAACCTACTTTTCAACAATCATTAAGTATTTCCACTGAAATCTGCTTGTATTCATGATGTGTTTTTCACTGCCTACCACAAAGACAAACTGGGGAACCTCTTCTGTAGTCCCTGGCTTCATGAGACTGTTTAAACAATTCACAATTCTCATTTATTACCTCCACTTTTTATTACAGACGCATTTTGCCAAACATGAAAATTGGAAGTTATCAAATAACATCACATAATGACACAGCAGTTAAACTCATACTTAACCTTTCTGTTGGTAAGCCTGGATTAAGCATTGACCGATTCTTTCTGCCAAAAGACTCTTGGGTCATTTCTAAAAATTAGTTTTTGCACATAAATAGATGAATTATACCTCAGATGAATGGTTAATGCACCCTCATTTGTGGCCCTGGACCACAAAACCAGTCTTAAGTCAGACTTCAATGCCAAAAATCATTAGGATTTTATGTAAAGATCATGTTGCATGAAGATATTTTGTAAATTTCCTATCGTAAATATATAAAAACGTAATTTTTGATTAGTAATATGCATCGCTAAGAACTTCATTTGGACAACTTTAAAGGTGATTTTCTTAACATTTTGATTTTTTTGCACTCTCAGATTTCAGATTTTCAAATAGTTGTATCTCGGCCAAATATTGTCATATCCTAACAAACCATACATCAATGGAAAGCTTATTTATTGAGCTTTTGAGATCTATAAATCTAAAAAAATTGACCCTTATGACTGGTTTTGTGGTCCAAGGTCACATTTGTTTTGTGGTTGTTATGTGAATTTCTAAAAAATATCATTACTGCTGTTTTCATGACTATTGTGAAATGTGAAACAAGATAACCCGGGATTTTGTTTACCCAGGGTTTGGAATAAGTGTGAAAAGCCCTAATGAGTCACATGAAATATTCAAGTTGTCGATGCATGTTTTTCATCAGTGCAGATGTAATTCAGCAATTTGATATTGAAGCTAAAAAGAGAGTGATGTAGATTTATCCGGCTTCTCGTTTCACAGTGTTGCTGTCTCCAGAAAGATGGATGGCAGCAGGTTGAGGGGCCCTTAGCAGTGTTCAGCGTGTCTGCCATCAGATTACAGGCTTCTGGGAGCCCAGTGCTCCCCGTGTTCACGTCAAGAAGGGGCTTGAAGCATAGCAATTATGGAGAAATCACATAACGTATGGTGCGACTCTTACCTTCACTTGTCATCCTGACCGCGTCTCATTTGCACAGCCTCTCGTCTCGAGTGGCAATGAAAAATTGCTATAATATAAAAGATTACATAATAAGCTATTTGCATCTCCCCGAGTGTATTTGTGAGTCTCCCTTAAGCGTAGCATAGTGCAGCCAAGCTCTTGTTCAGCAGAGCTGCTTCATGTCTAGAGCGGAGACAGAATGGGGCTGCGGGTCAAAAAGATCAGCAATCAAATCAGTGTAGTGTTGGGTTGTGGAGAGTACTTGAGTGACAGCTGTCACAGGGTGCATCCAGAATCGCACATTATAAACTCTCTGCCTTCCTGGATGAGCTCTTGTGGTGACGCATGTGATAGTGACCTCAAAATAAGGGCAAGTTGATGAGAGGCTTTGGGACAAGTGAATTAGCATAGCTCAGGATGCGTGTCTGAGGCAGCTCTGTGGAGATTCGTGTACACTTGAGTTGCCCGCTCACACGCTGTCCTTCTAACCTTCACTTTGTGGCTATACGATCAGTGCGCGTTTAACGCTTGCCTGGCTTTTAAGCCGCGCTGAAAGTGCCCGAGAATTAAAGCGCCGCTTTCGTTAGTGCTTGAGCATGTTCTGCCTTTGGGGACGGTCCAGCTTTGTAAGATCTGATTTCCCAGCTTGTCAGCATTGATTATGCACTGTTGTGTTTGAGGAAACACAGTTTTCCACCATTCGGTTTTAAAGGCCTTGTGGGAGCAGATCTGCCTTTGAACCATACAACTCTGAAAGAGTAGGTCAGAACTTGCCCATCTGATAAATGAGTTTTAGATTTAAGAAATAATGCTAGTAATAAGCATTATACTTAAAGGCATAGTTCACCTAAAAATGAAAATCATCCCATGTTTTACTCACCCTCAAGTAGGGCTGCAACCATTCCTCGATTCTGTTCGAGTATTCGTCTCAAACTCCATCTCTGCATATTGCTTTGAGTTTTGGTTTATTATGACGTTCATCTGGGAAGGCAACGTGCACTATTTCATCAGATTTGTAAGCTAAATCAATTATAACCTACACAAACAGAGGAGAGTATGTCATTATCTTTCTCAATATGCTAACTGTTCATTGCGATATCAAAATAAAAGTTTAAACCATCACTCTGAGTTTACATATTTTTATGTACATATATTCAAGAAATTACAGTGGCTGTAGTATTTCTATCATAAAGAAATGGCTAAATATTAAACATTAGGTGTACATTTGAATTAAATGTTGTTGAGTTAATATTAAAAACGTATTAGATCACGCAGTAAACTGTAAAAACAATCTTCAGGCCGTTGGTGCCCTCTGCAGGCTTTTGTTGTAATGCGTAATTATATAAATATATTTTAACAGGTTTGTTCAATAAAGCCATATGATTACTTGCTTTTGATACTTTATTTGAACTAACTATTATTGCCTCATTGCTATTATACGTGTATTTTGTTCACTTAGGTCTATTTTTATTACTACAAAAAAAACAATTATTATAATTATCCGATTACTTGATTAATCGTCGGAATAAGCGACAGATTACTCGATTACTTAAATAATCGTTAGTGACAGCCCTACCCTCAAGCCATCCTAGCTGCATATGACTTTCTTCTTTCAGACGAATACAATCGTAATTATATTAAAAAAAATGTCCTGGCTCTTTCAAGCTTTATAATGGCAGTGAATGGCTGTTGATTTCTTGAAGTCCAATAAAGTGCATCCATCCATCATAAAAAGTACTCCACACAGCTCTGAGGGGTTAATAAAGGCCTTCTGAAGTAAATCGATGTGTTTGTGTAAGAAAATTATCCATATGTACAACTTTATAAACTATAATCTGTAGCTTCCGCTAATTGTTGTACCACTGGATGATGTAGGACGTAGGTGAGAATATGCTAGTCTCATGAGAACCAGGTTTTGTTTACAGCAAAGGAAAAACAGTCGTCTTGTGCCTTATATCAAACTCCTCCGACATTTTTCTTTAGAAATCCTCGTTTTGTACTTCTAATTAACGACCAATGTTTTGCTCTTTCCTCTGTGCTTTCACGTTTGTCATATTTTTCACCGCCTTCACTTACTCCTTCTGTTAACTAAAGATTACAGTTTATAAACTTTTCAATACGGATGTTTCTCTTACGCAAACGCATCAATTTGCTTCAGAAGGCCTTTATTTAACCCCTGGAGCTGTGTTGAGTACTTATTATGATAGATGGATGCACTTTATTGGACTTTGAAATGTCAACAGTCATTCACTGCCATTATAAAGCTTAAAAGGACATGTTTTAATTTAACTCTAATTGTATTTGTCTGAAAGAAAAAAGTCATACTCCTAGGATGGCTTGAGGGTGAGTAAATCATAGGGTAATTTTCACTTTTGGAAAACTATCCCTTTAAGCAATTTATTTATTTTGGCTTATAGCTGGTTTACTTTTTTTCTAAACTCTTAAGGAACACAAGTAATGCATCTCAGTGCGGTTTTTCTATTATAGTAACAGAATATTTGTTGTTGCTGTTTTTTTAAATCAGTTGAGTAATGCATTTTTTGTGTCTAAATAGGCCTACAATGAAAAAGTGAGGTTTTGTTGTTGTTGTTTAGTTCCATTCATCTTCTTCCAAGCAAGAATTGTGTATTTTTTGAATTGTTTGACTGTTCGCTAGTTTTATTTACACCGTTTTTGTTGGTTTTGCTGACACATTTAGTAATTTGTTGTCTTATGATGTCAGGATGAGTTTATTTCTATTATTCAAAATGGTCAGTTTGTTGATTATCACCCCAGTTGTCATTCATTTACATTTTCAGGTCTGTGTGAAGCAAGTTAAAGGTGTTTAATGTGTTTATTGGTTCATGAGTGTTTATGTGATGTTGTCATTAGTATAAATCAATAAGCACTTTGTTCACCATGTGTTTTTATTATAAGTATATTGTGTCGAGCATTGTGGAATATGATTGTGAAGAGCTTTTTGAAAGTGATGAACAAAATCCCTCGTCACTTCACTCTTATGATATAATAAATCCAAATGACATAAAATATTAAAGTGTTGGCTGATGGTGTACAGATGTGGATAGCAAAATTCTGCCCCAGTCATAACAGTGTCTGTCAGTTAGTACTCAAACGCAGCTGGTTCTTCCCAACTTGTTTACAGTTCTGGAAGGAAACATCCCTGTGCTGTCAGTCAAACTGATGGTGATGTCATTATATCTGCTGTGGGGAAGTGAGTGCTGGATGAAGCAGGCTTGACCTTGTGGACCACAGCGGCCTTGCAAAAGATGGGAGGCTTGTTGAATAGATAATAATCAGGAGCAGAACCAGCAATGCAGGACAAAGACTTCTGTTTCTGTGTGTTGACAAATGGCTGCTGTGTTTGGGCTGAGAGACCTGGATGTTGTTTCTTTTTGCTGTTTATATGAAACTGCATGATGAATTGGGTAAGGCATGGTCTTAACTTTTCTAGATAAATTTTGAAATTTGGTAAGGATGGACAGAATAAGATGAGATGTAACTGATCAAAATCATTTTAATGGAGTAGCCAGAGGGGTACAATAAAAATCCTAGGGTAGCACACTAAAATAGTGGTTATTTCAAGGATCTGTTTGTACCACTTTTGACTCACAGAAACTAGATGTTCCCACAAAAATCACATTATTTAGGTTATGCAGGTTAGGTTATAATTTCTGTGTAAATACATTTATACTGCTTCTATGCATTGAATTTTCTATTAAATGTGTATTTTGATTTCAAATCATTGAATGATCAGCTCCATTACTCTGTGTGGTGAAAAGCTAATATATTTTAGTACTAAATTATGATAATTAAGATTATTTTGTCACAGTATGGGTGAACCCATTCAAGAGTGAATGGGAAATTATCATTCTTAATTCAGTTAAAAATAAAGCTTGATTATATAATGAAACATACACTTGGCTTAATGATACAAAAAAAAAAGCTTGCGAAAAAAATCATTTTCACTTACAGATGCCAATATAAAAATGAGCTATATGCAGCCAGGGCAAAAGGATCCAGAGATTTTAAAAAAGTATTTAGTAAATACTTAATATACTTAAAAAATAAAAGTGTTTAGCTGGTCATGTGATTTTAACATGGTGACTATGAGGCAACACATTCTCATCTTATGTGAACACATTTTTAAAGTATAAAATCCTTTTTAAGGAGAGGAAGGGAAAATACAGAGTTTGGCTTAAAGCAATATTTTACCCCAAAATGAAAATTCTGTCATTTTTGGGTGAGCTGTACCTTTAAAATTGCCCATATATTTTTGGGGAGATTCCAGAATTAGATATGAACTTTTACTTAAAGGAATTGATTTCCAGGGGAATTTTTACATTCGTAATGGCAGTATTTATAATCACTTCACCATACTATGTCAAATACTTAAATGTACCTAGTTTTTGTTTCGTCTTGGGCACATCACATTTGGTGCATGACGTTAGTCTACTAGCACAAGTTATGCAAAAACTCCCGTTATAAGCACTAAAGTTACGAAATTAATCTTTTATTTGCATCGTATCTGGACTGTGTTGTTTATGATGAAGGAATTTGTGTGCGCAATCAACACAGCTCCAGCGTTTTCAGCGCTGACTAATCTAAGCGCCTTTGATTGGCCAGTGGATTCCTAAATTCAACAGAAACACATTTGATTGGTTATAAGGCTCTACACAGCTCCAGCAAGGAGAAGTTCACTTCAAAAACAAAAATGTACAGATAATTTACTCACTCCCTTGTCATCCAAGATGTTCATGTCTTTCTTTCTTCAGTCTTCAGTTAGAAATTATGTTTCAGGAATTATCGCCATATAGTGGAGTTCAATGGTGCCCCCAAGTTTGAACTTCCACAATGCAGTTTAAAGGAGAAGTCCACAATTGTTGTCCAGAACAACAAATTACAGATAATGTACTCACCCCCTTGTCATCCAAGATGTTCATGTTTTTCTTTCCTCAGTCGTAAAGAAATTGTGTTTTTTGAGGAAAACTTTTCAGGATTTTTCTCCATATAATGGAGTGCTATGGTGCCCTGAGTTTAAACTTCCAAAATACAGTTTAAATGCAGCTTCAAACAATCCCAGATGCAGTTGTAAACAATCCCAGCCGAGGAAGAAGGGTCTTATCTAGTGAAATGGTTATTTTCATTAAAAAAAAAAAAAAAATTAAATACATTTTAATCTTCTTTGCATGTTCACTTTGCAAAGACTGGGTCAGAACTTCTGCAGCGATTTAGGATGATTTTGAAATGATTTTTGAAGTTGAGGGAGAAAATACAGTAAAAACACGGGGCACCATATCAGTCCATTATATGGAGAAAAATCCTGAAATGTTTTGCTCAAAAAACACAGTTTCTTTACGACTGAAGAAAGAAAGGCATCAACATCTTGGATGACAAGGGGGTGGGTACATTATCTGTAAATTGTTGTTCTGGAAGTGGACTTCTTCATTTTCGTGGCTTTTTTGCCACAAGCCCTCGTTGATTTCCGACCCTGTGCGATTGTATCCGTGTAATTTGGGATTAAACAAAATAGCCAGATGCAATGTAAAAGTTTATAACTGGACGATAGTTATAATGCTTGGGCTCTGGTGTGATCACAATCATCCTGTTACATTAAGACTGATTTCAGCACAGGTTGAGGTACCAATCAATGTAGAGAAAGAGAGAGTCAGGGGCCCCTCTTGCACTCTGACTCTGTTGAATACTGATTGTCTCTCTGTCTGCCCGCCTCTGCCACTGAGCCATAGAATTGCTCTCTTCTCATTCTCCGGCACTTGTGCCTTCCCTCGCTGACGGACAGCCGATTCATAAGCCGTTCCCACTGAAGAGTAACATTTCTCATTTTGCATCTGATTCCTCCCTAACAAGGCGATTGCGCCGTTGCATTCGAATGCGGAGATAATGAAAAATGTTATGAATATTTCAACGGCGTGACAAAAGAGAAGTTTGTTCGATGGCTCTGTCCTCTGATCAATCCCCACCGGACCAAACAGGCTTAATATGAGAGAACAAGCGATCCGACTTATCTGTGATGTGAATGTATAATGTTAGGTTTTTTAATAACTGCAGAGTGGCCTCGGGGCCTGTCTGCAAAATGGCTGGTGCACTTTGGTATTTGTGCATTTCATTTCTGTTGAATCATTAATGTTTCTCTAGGCTAACAGCTCCTCTGGCAGCAGCAGTGGGATCGAAGACAGGCTGAACTAAATGCCTGCATTGAGCGCTGCTCCATCAAAGGCATCAAGCCTTTTTATTTATCGCGTAAATGCATGCGTTCTATTCTCGGGATGTGCTTTATACCTCATTCATGCAGCACAGGTGACAGCAGACAGAACAGGTCTCGCTGTGACCTTTGACCTCAACCTCGTACTTGTATTCTGCCGTGCAAGTAGGTGCAAAGACGCATCTGATCGAATAGACGACTCAAGGTTGAGTATTCCAGGTTAATATGCACTTTAGTGGATGTGAATAATAATTTCTGTCACGGCCAACAAGGTCTGCGCTCACCGTGATCAAAAATAGTGTTTGTACAGAGGCATTTACTTTAATATAATTAATTATAAATGGATAATTGGATCAGTGTGCCTGGCAGAGACTGTCAAGGATACTGAGAAAGCATCTTAATAGCAATCTTTCTCATGCCGTCGAGCTACGCTTTTAAAAGGCAAGGTGCTGGTCTAAAGGTTAAGATAATTAAAGTCCAATTCTCTCTTTCACGTCTTACAATGATAGTAATTAATCTTGCACATCTTCAGACTGAATTGCCAAAGTGGTGTGTAAGAATGCTGAATTACTTTGATTTTTCGGGTGGTTTTTCGTTTAAGATATTGAGCGCTGTAGTTTTTTAAATGTCATTCCAAAAGTGTAGGACTTTCTTTATTCTGTAAAGCAGTGTGTCATTTTGTTTGTTCATACAGTGTTATTTTGGACCCCATTGACTTTCAGTGTTGCTTTGGACCCCGTTGACTTGTATAGAGGAAACATTTTTCAAAATATCATCATTTTTGGGGCGAACTACCACTTTAAGGACTCTAAATCAAGGGCTGTTTGTTTGAAATTGGGTGAATTCAAGATTATGCATTGTTGGCTGTCGAGCACTGCAGGGAGGGCAGTTTATGTGCAAACTATAGAGCATTTGAATGTAAACGGCGGTGTACTTTACCCATCTAAAGCCCTGATTTACATTGCATCCTAAGCAGCCTTTGTGAGCCCAGTGAGGTGTGAAGAGATGTAATGAAACAGAGCCTCTGTTTATGAGGGGAACATTCATATTCATTAGCAGTCAGTCATTAGCATACGATGCCTGTGACGAAGCCTGATGCATGTTTTATGAGCACGGTTAATGGTACATTGACAGCGCAATAAAAACGGAGGGAAAGTGTGTGTGTGAGAGAGAGAGACGCTTCCCTAGGAAAGCCACAGGGCGCTGGGCGGGTTATTGATTCTCCCCTGTGTCCTATTGATCTCTGATGTTTTCATCTCACAAAGGCCCTGCTAAGCTGCCGTGTATCTGAGAGACACACTGACAGCGCAGCCCATTGACTCTGGCTATCAATAGCCGCAGAGCTGGATATCATTAAATCCTCATCATTGTGTTTTTATCCTCCACACATCACTGACTGCCTCTGGTGACCTCCAAATGAAGCTGCGCGTTGCACGGGTCGACACCGCCTGGCACAGAGGGCAATACGGCGGCACCTCTATTAAAGCAGTCTCTACTGACATGGTAATTGTGACAGTATGTTTTAGCGATAAGTTTTCACGACTTCACGCATGAACTTAAGTTAGAATTGCATTTGCCAAAAGTAAACTGGAAACATTTTGCAGTATGATAGTATATGTAAACATTAGTTAATGTAGTAGTTTACAGGAACTAACAAGGAACAATCTGGGCTCTCCAGGAGGATTTTATTTATTTTTAATTTGTTTTATTTTATTTTATTTTATTTTATTTTATTAGGGTTTTTTAGTCTTTTTAGTCTGGCAGAGTTTTTTTTTAATATATATATTTCAAACACTAGTTAACACGAAATAACAATAAACAATCAGGGCCTCTCCTGGATGATCTTTTATTTTTTTTATTTTATTTTATATATAGTCTGCTGGCAGAGTTTTTTTTTTTTTTAATTACTTGTTACTCCAGAAAAGAATGCTTTTTTATTATATATATATTTTGAACATTAGTTAATGTGGTAGTTAATAGGAAATAATAATGAACAATCAGGGCTTCTCCAAGAGAATTATGTTATTTTATTTTATTTTATTTTATTTTAGTCTGCTGGCACAGTTGGACCAATATTTAAGAGTTTAAAAAATGTACTTGTTACTTCAGAAAAGGGTGCTTTTTTATTTTATAAATATTTTGAACTTTAGTTAATGTAGTAGTTAATGACTAGGGGTGTGACGAGACACTTATCCCACGAGACGAGAAGAGACACGAGACTGGGTTCACGAGAACGAGACGAGACAAGATTTTTAAACTTTTCTTAAGAAATCCTCAATGATGACATATATAGGGAAAATAGTCTTTTATTCAACTGAAAAAGACAAAATGTAAAAAAAATGTAGGTGCATTTTGAACTTAATGAAATTAAACTTCTATTTTAATGAATTATATGCAGTAATAAACAACATTTAAACAAGATTCTGGATATGAGAATCTCAGTTATTTTAAATAAATTGGAGACCATGATTCTCTCACTATTTTGGAGAAAAAAGATTAGAAAACTAAACAAAATAACGTAATTTACTAGTGGTTCTGACAAACTGTTCATTGCTTAAGTCTTTTAAAAATATATATTTAT
>JAHKKF010478583.1:0-14934 GCA_019740295.1 Labeo calbasu | reverse complement strand
AGATGACTGTAGGTTTTACAGCTTTTCTTAAATGGTTAGTAAAGGATAGACAACATAAAGAAAGCAATAGTCACGTGATAAACTCTTGTTTCACTTATATTATGGTTTTACCACAATAAACAAAATGTACAAGCAAAAAAGAAATAAAGCTTTGTCTAGTCTCTATTCCTTCTGCAATGGTACATAAACAAAAAATAGAAAAAATAGAAAACAACAGCTTTGATGTTCAAATGGTGTTCAGTTAAAAAAAAAACACATTTTAGATGTTACATTTCACATCAAACATTTTCCATGTCAGTTCACAAACCTTAGTGAAATTCACAACCCCAGAGTTTAAGTTTTACCTCACAGTAGGAATTGGCTGGTTTTGGAGTGTCCAGATATGGCAGGGTGAATCAAATTCAACTATGAATTGAATACTTGTAAACCTGTTTCAAAACGGAAAGTCTTTTTCCTTAAACACAGAAAGAAGAATGTTCACAAAACACTGTAGCGCAGGTCCATTCACTCGTGCAAACAGTTCTCTGGTCCATTTACAAGTATTGGTCGGGAAAAAAAATAAATTCCAAAGTCTTTCAAGAATACTGCAAATCATCCAGAAATAAACTACAAAATACAGAAGGAGAAATTGTGGCCGGGGCAATAATTAAATGCACAAAATAGAAGGAAAAATATCGTCACTAGAAGAGTGTCGAAGAGTTCGAAATGCCGTTTGTGTCTACACGGCGGCACTATTGTACCAAAGACGACGCAAAGATTTCCCTCAACCAGGAGCAAGGGGAAAAAAACTCAATCCGAGCTGCTTTACTTCAAAACAACAAATACCGTCCGTTTATGTCTTCCAAATAAACAGCAAGGAAGACAAACAATATCAGCACCCTTCACAGAAGATGAACACTTGCGTTAGCACTCCATCTCATCTAGTACGACGTTCGATGCCTTTCCTGGTCCATTACAGACATGCAGCTCTGCTTCTTGACGATCGGGCGCGGTGACAACTCACAACAGCTCAAGCTCGGTTCAGCCTCTCTATAGCTCACCTCGACGCTTGCGGAATGCTGTTAACATAGAATCAAAACCGTCTCCAAAAAAACTGACTTTTTCACTTTGCTTTCTCTCTGCTCTCTCTCTCTCTCGCAAGAGATTGTAACACTTCCGTCCCTCTTTCTCCTTAAAAAACCCTTTCAGAATAAAAGTCCTTGAATACCTCCACATAAACTTTTCCTTTCTATCGGCGAATGATATCTATTATCTGATATTTCTATTATCTGATGATAATAGTAACGAACGCAACTTTCATGCATCTGATAAACCTTGCGCTCTTATTTCAAGGTTGTTGTTAATGCTGTGGTTATTTTAACCGTTTCCTTCGTACTTTCGGTTTAACGACATTAAGTTAAACGTCATTTATCATTCAAAAGAATTGTGCGTATGCTTTAAGACACTTAAATAGTTTTTGCTCCGTCCAAACGCGCAGCCTTCAACTGCTCAGGTAATGTCAATGGTATGACTGAGCCACTGAAAAACTACCGAAAAGTAAAACTACTTTACTCTAGCAGTACTGGCCACGAGTAGTAAGGAGAGATCACACATTGGATGCTCAAAAATGTGTCGGTGAGAGCGCTCGCAATCCTGTGACAAGCGGTAAATAGAGCGCGTGAAGGAGAGATGTGAGGAAACGAACAACGCTATACAAAGTCTCTATTAATTTGTGCTTATAGTAATTAAATGTGTATGTATATTAAAGAAATCGCGATTCATTGGATTCTTGGTGTTTTAAATCGATTACTGGCCGAAATCAACGATTGACAATTAAAAATCCATGTTTCAAGATTGATGCATATGCATTGTCAGGTTTTGTAATCGATGCACTGAGAAAACGAGTAAATAGTTACACCCCTAAAAGCAACCTATAGCATGAATTTTACATCGGAAAGCACCACTTATATTTTGAAACATGTAAAAATTGTTTTTTTTGGGGGGTCTTCATCAAACAAAATCATCCCAAAAAAAAGTCAAGCTTCTAGATTTTGTGTTCAGTGCCACTAAAAGATTTAGCACAGCTGAAATTCGAAAAGCCTGCATTTATATAATCTTTGCTGCAGTAGAGGCACAAACATGTTTGCCAACAGCCCAGCCATGTTGTGACGCTAATGTATTCCTGCTGAATATTAAACAAAATCATAAATTCTCTTTCAAGTCATCAGTAATGTCAAGAGATAAAGAGGCGTGTAATCAGCTAAAAATGCCCCGCAGCACTTAAAAGTAAAAACAAAAGGGGTACAGCCTCTTCCATCCTAGAAAATTAAAGGAATGCAGCATTTTTTAATGGGGGGGGGCTTCATTAATCATAAAATGGGTACTGTCCTCAGAGACATATAACACTAATACTGCTTATGACCATAATGATAAAACCATATTTTTATTATCCATCCTACGGTACATTTTAATTTTAGCTGTTAGTAGAATAAAACTTATTACATGTTAAAATGGGGGCGAAAAATCCAATTGTTGTTAAACATTCAGTTTATTCACTTGCATGGGAAAAAATAAATCAGTTTTATATAAATAAAGTTAAAGGAAAAAAGGAAGTGCAGAAGAACAAAAGACGGGTCTTCTCGTCCTCTTCCTCTGCTGGAGCAGGATGAAAAGGAGAAATGGAGAAACAGTTTCATTGTCTATTGATCATCAGATCAAAGTGTTGCTTCTGTCTTTTATCTTTTCATTTTCTTCCCATTGTGCACACACTTCATTTGCCAAATAATTAAGTCTGGAATATTCCTTCATCACAAAAATGTTAATGATACATATTACTTATTTATTCAAATGGAAAAGTGTGCCAAATAATGATGGTGTTCCTGTGCATACTCTCCATGGAAGCTGGAGGTGAGGCAACATGGCTAATCATCTCAAGACCTAAGTGATGACATGTCAAAAATAGGCCTACTATAAAATGGCCTGTCATTCGTCAAAAAACTCTTTTTATGGAAGACAGCTCTAATTGTTTGTAGTTTTGAGTTTGGCTAAGGCAAGTTGAATTTGGAGTCTTGCTCTTGTGGTTTGGTCTAAAAACCTCTCAGGCAAGACTGTAGTGTATTTCCTCAAATAAATGTCTATTGGTCTGAGTCTGGATCTTGGAGGGACAATTCTTGATTCCAACTCAGTTTCAATTAACCAACTAGCAGGACATTTGAATCTGCATCAAAATAACTATAGAAACAGTCCCATTTCAAAGCATGTGTTTCAACAGTAACGCCCACCATATGAAGTCTGTCATTTTTCCATCTTTAAGTGTTTTTACCCCTCTAGTTTAATCCCATCCTCCACACTTACTATGTGGGTTACTGAAAGACTGAGATGGGAAGAGGAGGGACAGAAGGTGGGTGGAGATTACCAAGAATGGAAACAGCAACTTTATTGATGTGCCAAGAAACCACAGGGAGGTGGAGGTTCTGAGCGCCAGCAGAAGCACTTGTTTGCGGGCCTCCAATGTGTCTGTTTTGTCTTGCCTTTCTGTTATCTAACTTTGTGACCTCTTTATGTCTGTTTTTTTTTTTACTTCAGTGACAGACGCAAACAAAAACCCTGCAAGTGTGTTGATGATTCACTTCACGTCAGTGTCCCAGATGTGCATGCAATTACTCGTTTGAGGTGGAAAGTGGCACATTCTAAACCACCATAAACATGCTATAATGAATTCCATCTATGCAACAAAAGGTGCTTTGGTTTTTAGAAGCACCCTTATCTTGGGAATGAAAATTAGTTACTATGAAAATCTATAGCTCTGTTTCAGTGACTAATGTTGCTGATGGTTGTTCTGGAGAATTTCTGATACACTTGTTACACTTTATTGTGCACTTGTAAAAATGACAATCTCTCCATATCTGGCATCATAATGTGAAATTTTATGACTATGTTACAGAAACAAAATAAATCAAGAGAATCAGGTGTAAATCAACAAAACATCCATCTGTAATACTGGATTATATGACTGGTCAGTTGTTACAATCTGCAATCTATATTTGTATAGTAACTGCTAAACTTTTAACTGTTGCACCAGAAAATCTAAATATCTGTATCAGTGCTAGTTTAATGTTTCTCATTTCACTCACAATAAAATTAAAAAAATAATTTCATTACATGTCTGTTTATTTCTTAAGTAAGTAGTGATGTAAAAAGCATGAGTACAGTAGGATATTTATTTATTTATTTATGGATAAGCAGTATAAAGTCACTTAGGGTGCTTATGACTTTATTTTTGTAGTTTTCATAATTAACGTGAATGATGATATGGCAACATAAAAAACATTAGAAGACACATTTAGAAGTGCAATTTTTTTTGGTTTATTAATAATTGGCAAGTTTAATTGTTTGTAATAATTGTAATAAATTATTTTAAAAACATAAACAAGAAAAATAAATATGATTATTTATATTTTAAAAACATAATAATAATAATAATAATAATAATAATAATAATAATAATTATTATAATTGTCATGTATTATTATTATTATTATTAACATCATCATCATCATAAAGAAGGAGCATATAGTTAGTGAGGGCCAAAAAGAAGGATTCTGCTTAGGGCTCCTAAGTGTTGGGGCAGCCGTGGCCTATTGGTTACAGAGTCTGACTTGTAACCCAAAGCTTGCAGGTTTGAGTCTCAGGTCCGGCAGGGATTGTCAGTGGGGGGAGTGAATATCCAGCACTCCAACTGCTCCCCGGGCTGCCCACTACTCTGGATGTGCGTTCACGGTGTGTGCGCGTTTGTTCACTACTCACTACTGTGTGTGTGCACTTGGATGGGTTAAATGCAGTGCACAAATTCCAAGTATGGGTCACAATACTTGGCCACACGTCACGTCCTTTCCTTTCCATTTAAAATTGCCCTGTGATACAGATGTTATTACTTACAAATACCATGTTTATTTTGTGAACATGACCAGATGACTTCTTTAAAGTTAATTCATAACAAGGTTTGTAATTTTGAACATATTCGATATTGCTGATATTGGCATATATCAGAGAAACAATTCGGCATGGCAGCCAACAGATTGGGAATGTTGACAACCATCTGAACAGGTGGATGTGGGTGAGATGCCTATTCCTCTTAAGTCTACGACAATCTCTTACCTTCTATTAAGATCAGACACCTGCATATGAGAAAACATCGATCACAGGGAGTGTAAAAGCAGTACATTACAGACTGCCATTAGTGTCATCCATTAAAGAAGCATTCAATATCCACTCCTGAGTGGGTCATAATGAGTCTGCTGTTAATGCGTGCACACGCTCTGTGATTATCTCTCTAAGTGCCATTCATTCAGTCTGGCTTGAAAGCCACCCTACCTCTTACATTTCTAGAAGTAATTAAAGATTAAATCACATGATCAGAATACTGAACTAGAGGCTTTAATCAAAGAGGTAGATGTGAAAAGCAGGCCAGGCCCCTATTTAGGACACCTTAGCAGACCAATTGCCCATTGGTTGAACTTGGAAGCGGGCTACAGTTGAGGTCAAAAGTTTACATACCCCTTTCAGAATCATTAAAAAGTGTTATTTTACCAAAATAATGATACAAAATGCATGTTAATGTTTATTTAGTACTGACGTGAATATAATATATTTCACATAAAATGTTTACATATTGTCCTCAAGAGAAAACAATAGTTGAATTGAAAAAAATGACCCGGTTCAAAAGTTTACATCCCCTTGATTCTTAATACTGTGATCTTACCTGAATGATCCACAGCTGTGTCATCATGTGATTATGACTCTGTGTATTAATTGCCGCTCCAGCTGTACGCACGTGATGGAGATTTACTACTAATCACAGAACCAGCTTTATTGACTAAACGCGCATGATAATCGTATGCGATTTATAGCCCTAAGTTGAACCCTTCCAACCATGACTGTATGATTTTGAGAACCATCACTGAGGACACCTGAGGGACTCATATGCAACTATTACAGAAGGTTCTGCAACTGCTCCAGAGGGAAAAACCATGCATTTAGAGATGGAGGGGTGAAAACTTTTGAACAATGGAGACATATACACCCCTGGCTCTTAATGCATCATGTTTTCAGTACAGTGGTTACATGCATGACTGCATTTTGTCCAGGGGCTTCAATGTTTCAGTTGAATAATTCCAAAGGCAATATTTGCAGTGTTTATTAAACTAAATGTCCTTTCTAAATGTCACTGAGATGGCAACATGACTGAATATTTGCTTTCATGCTGTGCAGCAAAAGCATGCTGGTTTATGAAAAGTTGGTCTACTGTATGTTTATTCATGCAATAAAGGTTGAAATGTAAGTTATTAATCCAGCCATCAGAGGTTTACGTTCTCTGCTGACATGCTCTCTGGAGTGAGAACAAGGCTTTCTCCTTTCTGTCTGCATGTCTCGGGAGCACTTGTTGCTTTTGTCATTCTTTCCTAGTCCTCTTCAATGGTGCTTCAGGAATTCTGCAACCCTACTCTCTGGCCCACACAATACCATTCACGTTTAGCATTCGAAAGGACAGAAAGGAGAGGGCAGGGCAAAAAGAAATAAGCCCAGTTGAGTTTTAGGGAGCAAGCAGAATGGGAGCTGTGAATAGGTCACATCAGAGCTGGTCTTAAAGGGCTGCTGTCAGAGGTTTTAAAAGAAAGAGGAGCACAGTGAAAAATGGCCCACTGAGGGTTGAAGCCAGCACAGTGGCTGTTGAGGTGAATGAACCATCAGGACTGGACCTGCCTCTCCCTCAGACACTTTCACAGGGACAAAGACTGATGGAAGGAGAAAAGAATAGGCAAATGGGAGCCGAGGGAGGAGAAGTAACAGGAGAAAAGAATACAAGAGGAAGTACAAGGAACAACTGACAGAAAGAGAGACATGAAGATGGATGAGGAAAACCAACAGAAGCCAAAGTAAGGAGTCTTTATACAGCCAAGTTAAGGGTACTCTGTGCCTGCTCAAAATTCTGTGATAAGATGCAATGCCACATCAGCCCTCAAATATCAAAGTATACAGCTGTAATTGCCGTGAAAGTATACATTATGTAATCTCTAAGCAGATTAAACAGTTTGTGTAAAGACACCTAAATGCCACTTCAGAAGTGCTTCTGTGCCATCTTTGCAATGTAAATTTGGCACTAGTTACACAAAATAAGGCACACTATTCCTATAAATAATACAAATACCATTAATAACATTATAACAATCCATTATAAAGAATAATAAGACCCCTGACCCATACATTAGTTTGTCAATAAGAAATATGTGACCCTGGACCAAAAAAACAGTTTTTTTTTTAATGCCAAAAATCTTTAGGATATTAAGTAAAGATCATGTTCCATGAGGATATTTTGTAAATTTCCTTCTGTAAATATATCACAAAGTAATTTTTGTTTAGTAATATGCATTGCTAAGAACTTAATTTTGACAACTTTAATGGCGAGTTTCTCAATATTTATTTATTTTAATTTTTTAATTTTTTATTTTTTTGCACCCTCAGATTCCAGATTTTCAAATAGTTGCATCTCGGCCAAATATTGTCCTATCCTAACAAACCATACATCAGTAGAAAGCTTACTGTTTTGGCTTTCAGGTATACATTTCATCAGTTTCAAAAAATGGACCCTTATGACTGGTTTTGTGGTCCAGGGGCACATATACAGGTTAAGATTTCTTTTAGTTTTAGGTATTTAATACCTGAACTAAATGCTGCTTTGGCAATTGTACTTAAAGTAACATTTTTTTTTTTTCTATTTTAGTTAACTATAATAACTCTTACTATTTAAAAACCTCATGGCCTTACTTCACATTAGATCCTGTTCACACATGCAAACTGTATTATCTTTAATTTTGCCATATCTCAATAAACCATTATGTCTATTTGGTTAAAGTCTTTTAACACTTTGAAAACTACACAACAGTCTTGAAAAATGTGAATTTTTTTAGACAATTAGAATCATATTTTTCCAGAGTAGTCCATCCTCTTTGCCAGGTTTGTGTGTTTCATATGATTTTTGTTATTGCGAAATACTCTGCTATTTCTGTAACATTTCATCTTCTTTTACAGTCCAAACAGGATCAGAACAGAATTTTTGCAGCAGATTTTTGCTAATGTGAGTTTATCATTGCAAGGATGTATACTACAGCTTGGAGTGGGAGGGGCTGGGGTAGACTACTTTGGTGGGAAAGTTTGGATCTGGAGTGCAGTAGGTGGAGGCTGTAGCAATCACATGTTGAAGACTGGATAACTAAAACCCTCATGCCCTCAGACAGTTGAATTTGAATGGATCAGATGTGTTGTAATTCCAATTATATCTTCTTTGTGAAGCAGTCTGGGAAAGTAGTGCTGGCTTTAGGGCATTAGAGGGAGATTTGAAGCAAGTCAAAGGTTAAATCACTATAAATATGTCATTGTTTTTCATTAGTGCCATCTTCATCAGTTCACACATACAAAAGAAAATCTGCTGTATGAAAGAGAGAGAGATGGCTGTCAGCCCATATGAACAAGGTCAGGTCAGACTGCATTAATCACAGCAGTGACCCAATGAAGACGAAGGTCAAAGCATGCTAATGAACATGGCTAGATCTACTTAAAAAAAAAAAAGCAGAATAAACAAAAAATGAAAATGATGTCATTATTAGGACCTTAGGAATTTAAGACATTACTGCTGCAATATAGTTTTATATTTTCTGTAAAGATGCTTTACCATGATGTTCACTGTGAACACGATTTATTAATAAAACTGACAACTGAATTTAGAGTGTTTTCACACTGAAGCCTACATATGTCCATATTTCTGTGTTGTCTGCCAGTTTTTGTAATCTGGTAACAAGAATCACTTTGATTCAGGGCACAAAAGTATTCAAAGCAGCTAAGCAATTTTATTTATTATATATTTATATTATTTTCATCAAAAAATCATAATCAAACATTAAGTCAAACTCTTGATTTGTTAGCCAGAACTTTTTATTATTTTAATGAATTTCTTTTTGATTATTATTGTATTTTAAAAAAAAAGCGTTGTTTTGTTTTTTACAGTAGGTTTATTTAAAAACATAGCGACTGTGAAGTCTGGACGATCACCAGACAGTCAGCACTGATTTAGGCCCTATTTACACCTGGTATTAACATGGGTTTTCGTCGATCCGATCACAAGTGGACAACGCTATGTACAGGTGTAAACGGGGTGCAAAGCGTTTTAATCTTGTCCGCTTTCAATCGGATTGCTGTTCTAGAGTAGACGCGCATGTGGTTGAATATGTTCGAACTCTGAAATTTGTCTGAGCTCATGTCTTCCATTGCTCTGAAATATCTGAAAAAAAAGCCCATACATATACATGAACAAAACTCTTTGCAGCATGTTTGCTAATAACACTAGCAGCAGTAAGTACAAGTGTGCGATAACTTTAACTCTCCTGCTCCTGTTTTGATGTCAACAGAGGGATCTGCCTATTTACCCTCCTCTTGATGTAATCAGCACCACGGGGGGTAATGTGGTCAGAAGTGGTCGAAAGAGAACAGAAGAGACGGATTAAAATGCCAGGTGTAAACGGCTGTCTCTATTGTCCGATCAACCAAATCGCATTTTCAGACCAAGTGTAAACAGGACCTTACGCTGCAGAGAACAGCTTTATCTTGGCAAGTCCTTATGACGTTTAATTCTGGTTCTGATGTCTTTGTAGTGGTTAAATTAATAAATCGGATCAAATTTACTAATGCCTCCCCAACTACATTTACTAATCTCATTTGCGTAATCCCAATCTGCATTTTGGTGGATAATGGCCTGTACATTTCTTGCCTTGTATGACATGCATGGACATAATCTGGACTCAGCCAAAAAATATAAATAATATTAAGTATTTATGTGCCTATCACCGTGCGTTTAACTTGAATCATGCCTTGAATCAGTTGTCTGATTTAAAGCAGTGATTAATTTACTTTTTGATTTGCTTAATAAAGGCCTTATTTGATTGTGTTGACAAACATGTTTATTGTGCACTATTTTCAAAGTAAGTTTAGTGCAGCAAATTTAGATGAAGTGCAGCTGAATCAAAGCCAAGCAATACTGCACTCCTGCTTATGTGATAATACCCATATATACTGTTCAAATGTAAAAGAGGCCAACTGGTAAGAGCTGTGCAGGTAAACTTTACTCTCCTGATCTCAAGGGGTGAGCAAACGGCTGACGCTATAGGTCTGTGGTTTTTAGCGTTCTTGTTAGCATGTCAACCTCCCATGCTGGAAATGCTGGTTCAATCGGAGCAAGAATGAGTGGAGTAGAGAGTACTACTTGAGGAGTAGTATATATATATACTATATTATATATAGACTAGTGACAAAACAGTCACCTTTGAACATTTCTTCTGGATGTTTGAATCACTGTTTTGTTTGCAAGCCAAGGCAGATTTATTCAAATTAAATCCCCATAAAAACAGTACACAAAGCATTGCCATATTGGTAATCATTTTAGCAGTACAAGCAGATCTCAATGCTACTTCCCTTGAGAGAGACCTCTGCAGTTCTTTGGCAGGAACTCAATGTGTCCACATGGCTACTATGTCATTCCGGAAACCCATACATCTCTCTTTAGCAAACCCCACTTCATCCCCATTGATCTGTTGTCTACTGAACATGTCAGAGATTTTTACTCAATAGCAGGATTGATCAAATTAAACTCTTAGTAAATCAGGCCCTGTTAGTTATCTTAGGATATATTCACAGCAAACTGAAAAATGTTAAACCTAATTCACCTGACCACCTAACACCTAAACTAATTATCTAACGCTAGCACTCTACACTCCTATTTCTATTCTATCTACTTGTTTTCTTTTCATTTATCAAATAAATAAATAAATATATGAAAAAATAAAATAATAACTTGACCTTCGAACACTAGCTCTCTCTATTATATTTCTATTATGTCTACTTTTGTTATGTGTACTGCATTAGACTAACTGGGACATGTCACAGCACTAACATATTGTTTCTCATTGTTGGTTTGATTGCTTCTATTGTTCTCATTTGTAAGTTGCTTTGGATAAAAGTATCTGTATAGCCCACATATGAACCACTTTTATGATGCATCATTTTTATAGCTTGAAAGCTTCAGAACCCATACATACTTTATAATTTAATTAATTAACATGAGAACTGAGTAAATAATGACTTTTTTTTGAATGAATGAATGAACTGCTGCTTTAAATTTAGCTGTATTCTGATTTTCTTGGAGACAGCCGAGAGTTAATACAGTGTGTGGGATGATGATAACTGCAGTCTCGGTGTAAATGACTTTAAGATTGATATCAGAAGCTCATAACTTCGATTTAACAGACTTCAGATGAGGGAAACCATTGAGGTGCAGCTGGTAGGAACAGGAATGGTAAAATCCTTCAAACTAATACCACAATCCCTCCTACATATAAAGCCGTTTTTATGACTGTACACTGAACGTCTATCTCCTTAAGCCTGATTTCAGACGTGTCCAAAGAAGATTCAGAGGAGGCTGCATGAAGACATAAAAAGGAGGGCTAAGGAATGCATTACTGCTTGTGAAATATTCCACTTTTAACTCCTTTTAAAAATGCAGACGTGTCTGTCTGTCTGCTTTGCTAAATTGTCACTAAAATCCTTGCTGCGATACAGCTCAGAGACCAAATAAGTCCATGTGAATTCGTACAAAGTACGAGTGACTGAGCTATTAAGCCAATGGGGTGCTTCACAACGCTTGAGGATTGTCGAAAGGAATGTGAGCATCCTCTATGATTTTGATTGACATATGCAACATGAAGAGAGCAAGCCAATGTCCCTATGGTGCACCAATCTTTTCGTAAACACTCATTTATTCCTTTTCTCTAAATGCTGAGAGTATCTCAAAGACGTGATCCTTCCTCAGAGGTTTTCGCCAAGTTCCCATGACCCCATGCTTCTCTGGCTTCCATTAATAATGGGAAACTTTGAAGCAGCCATCAGAGAAAAGAAAATACAGAACTAAAAACACACTCACATGCAGTATGGGATATGATCTCAGAAGCATGCTAATTGCAGGTAAAGTTAAGCCAGGTTTGCAATTACACTTTGCGATTCCATTTGTACCAGTTCTAATTGTACAACTTTTTTTTTTGTGTTGGGACAAATTTCAGCTCTGTTGTGCAGTGTAAAGGGGGTAACAAGGTCATTAAATTTTGGTCAGCCCTCATGAGGGTCCCATACACCTTGTAGAATCTGCAAAATATTAATCATTTTACCAAAATAAGAGGGTATGTAGTACTGACTTGAATAAGATATTTCACATAAAAGACATTTACATATAGGCCACAAGAGAAAATAATAGCTGAATGTATAAAAATGACTCCGTTCAAAAGGTTACATACGCTTGATTCTTTATACTGTATTGTTATCTGAATCATCCACAGCTGTTTTTTTGTTGTTGTTGTTGTTGTTTTGTTTTGATAGTTGTTCATGAGTTACTTGTTTGTCCTGAACAGTTAAACTGCATGGTGGTCTTCAGAAAAATCTTTCAGGTGCACAAGTTCTTTGGTTTTTCTGTATTTTTGCGTACCCTTTCCATCAATGACCGTATGATTTTGAGATCCATATTTTCACACTGAGGACAACTGAGGGACTCATATGCAACTATTACAGAAGGTTCAAATGCTCACTGATGCTCTACAAGGAAAAATAATGCTTTTTTTTTTTTAATGCAACTTTTGAACAGAAGACGTGTACATTTTTCATATTTTTCTCATTTAACACTGCCCTTCAGAAGCTACAGAAAATACTTACATGTTTCCCAGAAGACGAAATGGTAACACTTTATTTTGATGGTCCTTTTTGAACATTCTGTTGACAATAAGTAATGTTGCACCTACATGTCAATTAACTCTCATTAGAGAATTTGTAGACTATCGGCTTAACATCTGCTAACTCTTTATTGTGATGGTCTCCCAACAGACATTCTACTGACTATAAGCCAACTTATTTTAACACTAACCCTACCAGTCTACTAATACTCTACTTACACTCTAATGAGAGTTAGTAGACAACAAAATGTGTTAAAATGTGTTAAATTTTTATAATTTTTTTATAAATCCAACTATTATTTTCTCTTGTGGGCTATATGTAAACGTCTTTTATGTGGATTATCTTTGTCACGAATCTTGCCGGTGACCTTCGGTCCACTCACCACCAGGTTCCGCCCACTCATTCCATTGACATTCACATTACACAGACTGTTGCTCCTCACCCCGGACTATGTTCCCCATCATCCATTGCGCTGATCACATGCATCCAATCAGAGACTCTATATAAGCCTCGGACTTCCCCTTGTGATTCGCAGAGTATTGTATTGTGTTTACATTTGTACGGAGCCTTTCCCTAGACACCTGTGTTCTGTCTAGTTCTCTGAGTTATTCTCGCCTGGTTATCTTGTTTTGTCTGTTTTGATGCCTACCCTTTGGATCTTTCACATGTTTTATCGGATTACCCCTTTTTGCCTAGCCCCTTGGATTACGTTTGCCACTGATCGACCCTCGCCTGTTTACCGATTACTCTTTTGTCTTGCTCTTACATGCCTGTTTGCCGATGTCTGACCCTGCCTGTTTTTTGGCCATGTCTCGTCAAGTTATGCAGATGGATCCGCCCGCTTCCCGTCTCCCTCGCTCCGTAACAGAATGTACACACAATACAATACTCAGCGAATCGCAAGGGGAAGTCCGAGGCTTATACAGAGTCTCTGATTGGATGCATGTGTTCAGCGCAATGGATGATGGGGAACATAGTCTGGGGTGTGGAGCAACAGTCCGTGTAATGTGAATGTCAGTGGAATGAGCAGGCGACATCTGGTGGTGAGGGGACCGAAGGTCACCGGCCAGATTTGTGACAATCTTATTGAGGTCAGTACTACATAAAAAATAACATGCACTTTGTATGATCCCTCTTATTTTGGAAAATAACATTGCAGATTCTGCAAGGTGTATGTAAACTTTTGATCTCAACTGTATGTTGGTAGTTATATGTAATGTGGCAGGTCGGAAATAAAATGTCTAGTGAGTGATGCTAAAAGGTTAATGTTCTATTGTGTTTGAAAATAACTTACCACTTTACCACTACTCTAAACCTAACCGATAACATTAACAAAAGCAAATATGAGAAAAAAACAAAAGTGTGTCACTTTAGCTTGCTTATATGACTTGTGTTTCACTGGACTCATTCCTGAGTTCTTTATTTCACAAGTGCAGGGCTGTATCAAATGAGCAAGTTTATTACAGTACTATTATATTACAGAACAGTCTTCATCTAATGTGAGTGTACACCATTCAGAAGACAGTAAAATACAATTTGTTTCTTAATGTGCAAAACATTCTAAACTTGCATCAGGCACCAGACTCCTGAATACACATTCAACATCAGTGTCCACTTGGGAGCTTGACAGCAAAAGTCTGCATCAAACATTCACCTTTGTGCTCAGGGAAGAAAAAACAACATACAGGTTTGAAACATGAGGGGGAGTAAATGATGACAGTTTATGGGTGAATTATTCCTTTAAAATGCATACTTGTAACACTTGATCTTCACACCTTGGGATAACCAAAGCACAACACAATTCATCAGCAAGAAACTGTGCTATACTAGGCTATGATCACACCTCTTTCTTCTCAGACGCACACAAGGCAAGTTTTTTCCCCAGAGTTTTTAGTCAGGCTGTCAAGATCAAGATCTACAACAGCAGTTACTGAGCACTGATGAGAAGAGTGCAATGTGCTGTGATAAGTCACAATATTTCACTGCTGAAGCCAAGAATATTCAGCAATACGCTGCATTGGATGACTATAAGAGGTACAAAGTGTAATACAGGACAAAATCTAAAATATGTATGGAGTTATACTATCTATATTTTGCACACTCATTTTTTTTTTTTTTTTTTTTTGCCTATGG
>JAHKKF010478563.1:0-17017 GCA_019740295.1 Labeo calbasu | reverse complement strand
TCTGGAATGGACTTGGGAGCGTCACTCTCTGGAACGGATTCTGGAACTTCGCTCTCTGGAACGGATTAGGGAGCTTAACTCTGGAATGGACTTGGGAACGCCGCTCTCTGGAATGGATTTGGGAACTTAACTTTCTGGAATGGACTTGGGAACGTCGCTCTCTGGAATGGATTCGGGAACTTCGTTCTCTAGAACAGATTCGGGAACTTCGCTCTCTGGAACAGATTCGGGAACTTCGCTCTCTGGAACAGATTCGGGAACTTCGCTCATTGGAACTTAACTCTGGAATGGACTTGGGAACGCCGCTCTCTGGAATGGATTTGGGAACTTAACTTTCTAGAATGGACTTGGGAACATCGCTCTCTAGAACGGATTCGGGAACTTCGCTCTCTAGAACAGATTCGGGAACTTCGCTCTCTGGAATGGATTCTGGAACTTCGCTCTCTGGAACAGATTAGGGAGCTTAACTCTGGAATGGACTTGGGAACGCCGCTCTCTAGAATGGATTTGGGGACTTAACTTTCTGGAATGGACTTGTTAACGTCACTCTCTGGAACGGATTCAGGAACTTCGCTCTCTGGAACAGATTCGGGAACTTCGCTCTCTGGAACAGATTCGGGAACTTCACTCTCTGGAACGGATTCAGGAACTTAACTTTCTAGAATGGACTTGGGAACATCGCTCTCTGGAACAGATTCGGGAACTTTGCTTTCTGGAACAAACTCGGGCTGGAGCCGATACTGGACTGTACTGCTTAAGCCGATGTTATGATTAGGGAAGGTCTTGGAAGAGTGAAGACTTTCTTTATTGCCACTAGCGCTGACATTATTGGTGGGTCTACTAATTTGGAAATTAGATCCACACTTACTTGTTGTTATTTAGCTGGTCTGTGTTAGAAGTACACAGCAGTTCCTCATTTCCTTATATCTGCTCAGTAGAAGTCGCAGTAAGCCCATCTTGTTGTCAAGCGAGTGAACAGCCAAGAAAAGCATTGGAAAAATGGGTTTGTTATTATCCTTTAGCCTATCAGGTCAGCCCACTTACCCCTCTTCTGCCTTCACACGCACTGCTTTCTCCCTCCTATTAGCTGGTGTGTATTGCTCCTGTAGCTTACTGTCCCCAGGAGCCTTGGTCTGCCTAAAACTGCTTCTCTGGTTTAATCACTGTGTTGGGATTACTGAGTTGAAGGAGTTCAGATAAATGTACTTCACCACACAGTTCAGTAATACACTCTGCTGATAACTGCGAAGCTCCTGCACCGCCAACAGTCTAACTTGAATCCAAAAAATAATACTGATTGTAACTTGGCAAACTGCTAGTTGGTTAGACTAGTTCCTAATTACTGATTCTGATTACTGTTACTTCCCAGCCAAAGTGATCCATAATAATAATGCAGTGTTTTATAGTAAGATAGCACTCTTAAATCGTATGGCCATTTTATCCACAGTGTACTCTTTGAGTTCTCAAGTTCAGTGTTGGCACAGCTATGTTTAAAAAAAGGGCATCCCATAAAGTTTTCTCAGACTTTTCTATAAATTGTAATCCTGGGTCAGACAATATATGTATATACACACACACACACACACACACAGATTGTTTACATGTTTAAGTTATTTTGCATCACCCATAAATTTGATTGAATGATTGAATTTATACATTTCATATAGCAATTTATTTGTAGCATTTATATTCATTGACCTATCTGCAATTTGTCTGTATCCATTTATAATGGATGAGGTTGGGTTATTATCTTATTTTTATTGATCACTGTAAATATAATTCAAATGATTTATTAATAGGTTTGTGACTGAATGTATTTTCAAGTACCTCTGGCACTGAAACCACCACAGATGCTGCTCTATAATTGCAAGGGGAGAAATTGTGAACTCTTTATATTCACCTACTTTTTTGCATAAAGTCTGGACACAGTGAAAGATCAGCAATGAAAAGGTTACAGTTATTTCGCAGCTAATTTTATTGTATATGCATTTGTCTCTTTTTCAGCCACTTTTCATTTATGGGAGTACAGTATTTAATCAAATCATGCAAGTGATTTACTGAGGTTTGCTTTAGTCAATATGGGCGTCAGTGTCAGGATCCTGGCTTTCATGTTTTGTACTTGTCTCTTGTGTTGAGGCATCTTTTCCTTGATTGTGTTTGTGCTTTGTTTTAATTTGGTACACGTTTTTGGTTTTTGCACTCGCAAGGGTATTTTGTTTTCAAGCCTTGTTGGCTGACGTCTGGGCCTTTTTATTTGCTTTACTGTTTATTTGCTGGTTTTCTAAACCCAATGACCATTTTTGTTGTTTTTCCCTCATGTTTTGTAACTCTGTTGCTGGGTTCTGACCCCAAACAGATACTAAATCGACTGTATTCCTCATTTGTACGTTGCTTGAGATAAAAGCATCTGCTTAATTAATAAATGTAAATCTACTGTAAGTATAGTGATTACTTTCACTGATATGTATTTTTCTGATAGTGAAAGTATTCTAATACAGTGTTAGTAACTAATTATAGGTAGGCAGTTTCTGCACTACTAGTGTGATCTATTGGAACTATAAAATGTTTGCAAATGCACCTCCCCAACGCAAACATCACCAAAACTCACAAAGCTCTCACAAGTCTATAAAAGTGAAAGCATGTCTCAACAGGTAAAAGTAGGCTACCTTCAGTAAAAGCTCCAACATAATAGGACTACTTTTGACTTTAAGTTTAGCTTACGTGTTGAGAAGAAACACTGCAAGTTTATTGTACTGACTGAAACACAAACATTTCATCAAATTCATTGTCAGTGTTCATCTTTTTTTACCCCAGTGTCTGTCTCTGCATATTTTGGCAAGCCTTTGAATTTTGCTTGTGATTCTGTAACCACAACTCTGTAACTACAGTAGCCACGCCCCAAACTCAGGGGTTTGCAAATACATGCAGGTAGGACCATAAAATAATATTTTATGGTCCTGAAGATCTATATATACCTTCACAGGTTTATTTTGTTGACTGGGAGGGGTATGGCTTGGAGGAGCGGTCTTGGGTGCCAGCTCGAGGTATTGTAGACCCAGATCTCATCAGGGAGTTCAACTGCCGTGAACCACAAAAGAACTAGAGAAATCTCGGGAGCTTTTCCTGGAGGATGGACTCCCGTAAGGCTCCGGCATGTAATGTGTCTCCCATCCACTAGTTGGCGCAAGCTGCTGCAGAATTCACTGCGTCGCTGCTCATTAGTTGATTAACACCACCTGTGTCTGGGCCTATTTAAGCATGCCTCTTTCATTCACTTGTGTTTAGTCTTGAGCCTACTTTCTTCTGTCTTTGGTTCATCTGTTGTCTGCCATCTGTAAAAGCTGAGTTGAGCAGAAGAGCAGAGCTCGGTCTCAGTCGCATATATGCTGATCCAGATGGCGAGGACATGCTGGCACCTGAAGGGCTGAGCCAGATCTGGAGGATTTGCAGGAGCATGGCTGAGCAATATCAAGAATGATAGAGGCTGCTTGTTTGTCTCGTTAAATGACGGAGGTGAAGCCATGCGGAAAGGAGGTGAAGGGTAAAGCTGTGGCGCGTTGGTAAGGCTGATAGAAAGGTGAATGTGGGGAGAAACTGAGTGAACACGGTCAGCATATTGAGCTCATGCTCATGTAGGGCTGCTTACATCCTCAAGTGAAGCTCTGTGTCGTCTGTCTTGAGAGCACTTCTAATCATTTCAGCAAAAACTTTAAGTGTAGTTTCAGTTTTGTTTTTATACTATTGGCAGATGTAGCTGTAAGAAAGAGGAGAATGCTTTTAGGTGCAAGTTTATATGTAGAAATAATTATGCTAGCGGAGGGTCGAGCTAAGTGGAAAGAGAAAGGTTTGCAGTAGTTTAATTAAATTTACTACAGGAATTACAGTACAGTAATGTAAAAAATACACTAGTGTTCCTCAGTACAGAATCAGTAGTGTACAAAACAGCAATAAATGGATTGGCCAAGTGTCTAGCTAATAAGTGGCCAGTGATTTATCAAAAGCCTAGAGAGCAGAGAGTCTCTAGAACTATGGTTAAAGAAATATATTAATCGTATATAATAATTATGTAAGTTATTATACTTAATGTTATAAAGGTATTGTACATTGAAAATATTTTTGGTCAATTTCAAGGCTTTACCCATGTCTGAGCAGCCAGACCTATCTGTTGAAAATACATCAAGTGAAGCTAACATAAACCTAGCTGGAGTTTTTAGCTTCTTTGCATTAAGGTTCTTCACTTTTGATCGCTGTGCTCAACGTGAACCTGCTCTCGAGTTTGGCTCGTATGATGCCGTCACCCCAATTGCTTACTAGTCTTAAACCTCACTGTCCCGCCACCATCGGTTTGCTGAAGAACCTGCCAGTGCAGAATTGTGACAGATGTCTAGAATGGTGTAAAAGTTGCAAAAGATTGAGGTCGTGCTTGGTGCTGTTCAAACTGTCATGAAAAACAAAAAGATCCGACTCACACATGAGCATGAAAAACAATTTCAGGACACTTTTGCCTGCGCTCTGAATGCCTTTCAGTCCGTACAGTGATATGCAAAATAAGTCTAGATCACATGTCACAATGTTTTAGAGCGTTTTGTCAAATAACAGTTTTTTGGAAAGATGTTTTTTTTTTTTTTCCACCTGAAGAGTTGGTATGTTTTTAAACAACAGTACAATCCACAAGTCCACACTGTACTTTACTGTTCATTCCTGTCAAATATATAAAAATGGTTTTAACCATTTATCTAAAGTCTTTAACTCACCCGCTTTTTTTTACATTTCTAACTGTGGTGAGTCCTAACTAGTCCTGAAATGGGCCCTTTTAACATTTTCAGGGTTCGCAAAAGCAGAAGCCACTATAGGTGGGTAAACTTATATGATGGTGATTGAGGGATCATACAGGAAGTGCATGATTGTTCCCATTTGTTTCAATAGGAAAACAAAAACCACTATTTCCAATGATTTTCTAAAAAGTTATAGATGGAAATGTTTTACCCCTTGCAGCAGTGTTTAGTCATTTAATGCTAAGGTCAAATAACACAAAGTGTAGTAAATGTACATTTTTAACACAGTTAAATATATAATAACTAGACTTACAATGTCAATCATTGTGGAGATGATTCACAAATCTGTAAAAAGGTTTGACGACTCCTAAAGCAGAACTCAACACCCACACGGCATACTGTAAACAGACCTTGCTGTGTTTACAGACACGACAAACATACAAGAACCAGTCACAGAAACAAGAATTTGCTGCTGACTCCACAGCTTAAAATAGAATAATAGAATTTATTATATAATAGAATTTTTTTTTTAATACAATATAATAATAATTTTGTATTGCGCCTTTAAAAATGTATTTCTCAAAGCGATAAACCTTCCATAGTGCAGATGTAATACTAGTAGTTTTTCACTTGTATTATGTTACAAATTAAAGAATTTTTTTCAGAATTTCAACTCACCAAAGGTAACATCTCACCTGCTAGTGAGAGTCAGGTTAACAACAGCACTTGACATCAGTTGTCATTTTACGGATATTAACATGTGCCTTAAAACGTCGTTGATCTGTATCGGAGAACTGTGCAGGAATTATAGCAAACCTTGAGACAAAACTCAAGAAGTTACAGATGTTGGAGCAAAAAGTGTTACAAGTGTGCCTATAATTGTATAACCACTGACCTCTAGAGGTGTGACACACTAATATGCGTTTGCATAATAACCCGTGAAACTTCTAATTTTGTTATTGTTTGTTTTGTAAATTATTAAGCCATGCTTTTGTTTTGGTAATTTAATCTCTCTGTTTAATGGCTTCTGTTGTGATGGACATTTGCAGTAAACAAGCTAGAGTTCCCGCCACTTCCTGCTGCTGCCTGTCGCGGAAACACCAGTGAATGTGAATGTGTGTGTGTGTGTGTGTGAGAGAGAGAGAGAGAGAGAGCGAGTGCATCATTGTGTTTCATGAATGGGCTCCGGTTTGACTGGCTTAATTGTCTCTTATCTGCAAATATCAGGTCGCGGAAACAGTGGCGCGCGATTCGGCAGTTGTCGGCGCGCGAATGATGGTCGCACACATGGCGCATTATGGAGAAACGACACAGATCACCGATGGGTGAGTGATATCGATGATGGCGAACTGCAGCATGTAGCCGCTTTATTAACATCATCATCTGCTCCACGCGCTCCACGTGAACAAAGAATGTGATCAAAACCGAAAGTAGCGCAGTAATAACAGCGCTGTTACGGAGGAGTAATATTTCAGTCAGGGTTCAGCGCTTAGTCACATACATTAAGTGTATTTGTTCGATAAACGCTCTGAAACGACCGATGCTCTGCTCTGGACGAGCGCGCCTGGTCACTGACCTCGTTTTCATCAGTTACATTAGATACAGATTATCTCCACTAGATACAGTGTTCCTCTCTTGCTTCACGTATTTCATGTAATGAGCTGAAAAGTTCGGCATGTTCTAGTCAAATTGTGCTTATACAGGAAACATGGCTCTGCATGCGAATGTATCAGTAGTACTATGGAAAAGGCTCCACTTATGAATATTAATAATTTACTTTGACGTTGGCTAGCAGGATTGGCAGACGTTTGTAGGCAAGCGGTAATACAGGTGTTTTCACAGCATGATATCAAAGTATCAAGTTTTATGGGTTTTAATGTGAGTATGAGCAGCTCACCCAAAAATGAACATTCATTTCTAAAAATCATTTCCTCACCCTGAAGTTGTTCCAACCCTGTATGTGTTTCTTTATTCAGCTGAACACAAAAGCATATGTTTTCAAGAATGCTGGTAAACAAACAGTTTCTGGTTCCCACTGACTTTTTATAGTGCGTTCAGTTCACAATGGAAAGATCATATTTACAAGCTGAACACACGTGAGCGTGATTTCCACCAAGTCCACAGTTGTTGCATTGGATGCAGCGTCTGAATTAATGGTAAATTTGTTCAAATTAATTAAATGTACATTTTTTTTTTTTATTTACAATAAAACTGATTTTCATGTACAATAACATTTGACAACTCCGAAAAGCACTACAAGCGCGTCAATATGAACGATGATACGACTCGTTTAAGTGGCATACATACTGGGAAATTTGACTGCATATCACTTTTTTTGAAATTATTTATAGTACTTTTTGCAGTCATAATATAATGCACCGGTGTACAGGAAATAAATTAAGCCTTTTAAGAAATGGGCTGTTGTTTCCATTGTCGTAATAAAAGGACTTGCACAGTGACATTAAAATAAAAATGAAAAGTGCCTACCATTAATAACTCCAAACGTGGATTTTCGCTCAGTAGAGAAGCAGACAAATTCTTTCATCATGTCTTGAATGTTTATGCTGTCCAAAATATCTCTGTGAACATGAAGCATCCTTGTATTAAAGTTAATCTTGTTTTTATTCTGTATAGTTCACGTCTGACACGTGTTCATGATCGGCTAATCCCATATAGAAAACATCGCAGGAAAAGTACAATCAATCATATTTATATAAAGATAAACATGGGTTTATTATAGCCTACTTACATTTGAGAGATTATTACAATTAAATAAAAAACTGAAAACATTTAAATGAACAAACTTGACATTAGCAACCCTGTGAAAACAGGGGGTGCTGCAGCCCCCGCAGCACCCCTACTTCCCGCGCCCCTGCTTACAGACTCATAAATCAAACTTCCCAGGACGACTTGAATGTACCATTAGTGCATATTTACTGATTCATGCACAATAATCACAGTTTTTCAATCATTTTTCTTTTATTACACAACACTATCAAGGTTCTCATGAGAAAGACTCAGATAAACAGTGACGCAAAACCACTTCAGTGCAACTCCATCCAAATGACAAGGGACAAAACATTAGTCAAATATTCATCAACTGCCATGTTAGTTATGAAAGGTTCATATTTTGGTTTTGGGAGTCCCCAACAACAGGTTGACATGCATGCAAGGTCAAAAAACACTTCCATTGTCTTATAATATGCATTTATTTTTACCTGATTTGCTCAACGACTCCCAAACGATTCACTCAAATAATCATTTGTGTGCTACTAATCTGCGGTAGTAATCACCCAAACAGCCATGATATACGATTGATAAAGCACTACAGTTTGTACACAAACGTATTGCTCTATTCTTTATCATAACTCCAAGTAATAACAACCACAAACATTCACTATTCACCAACACATTTCTAGACAATTGTGAGCGAACCGATATTGCTATTAGCTGGTTAGCCAGAGACCTACAAGCTGCATGGAGTGAACACAACACACAGAACTAAATACGGATTTTGCATGCTACAGAGTACACGAGAGCAACAATTTTTAAAGGATTGCTTCACTTTCAGAATAAAAATTTCCTGATAATGTACTCACCCCCATGTCATCCAAGATGTTCATGTCTCTCTTTCCTCAGTCGCAAAGAAATTAAGTTTTTGGAGGAAAGCATTCCAGGACTTTTCTCCATATAGTGGACTTCAGTGGTTCTCAACAGATTGAATGTTAAAAATGCAATTTCAATGCAGCTTCAAAGGACTTTAAACGATCCCATTCAAGGAATAAGGGTCTTATCTAGCGAAACAATTTGTCATTTAAAAACAAAAAATCTATATATATTTATACACTTTTTAACCACGAGTGCTTATCTTGTCTAGCTCTGCGATGCGCATGTGTACTCTGTGCTCTCCAGTTCATGACAGTTAGGGTATGTTGAAAAACTCCCATCTCATTTCCTCCTCCAACTTCAAAATTGTCCTGCATTGCTGTTTTACCTTTTTTTAGTAATGGGTTGGTTTCTGAGATGGGAGTTTTTGGATTTTCCCTCACAGTGCGGATCACAGCGTCTTCTCCACAGAAATCCGCTACGGTGTTTGAGGGAGGCGGGGTTCCAGTATTCCAAGGTCTGTGTGCAACAAGTGGGTGGGGAATATGCTAATGTTGACTTGAAACAGCTTAAGATTTATTTTTAAAACGACTCGTCTTCATGACTTGGAATCGTCTCTTTCTTTAGAAGGACGATAACTTTATACACGGAGCACTTTCAGATTTAAAACTGTGTAGGGTGTTTTCATTCACTTAGAGCTGAGTTACACACTGCGTGAAAGGTCATTTACAAGAATCCATAATAGGGGCACTTTAACGACAATCCTCTATTGTTGAAAGAATATGGTTGAAACGACAGAGATGTGATCAACAATGCGTCGTCCTATGGTAGTTAATCAGTGAGTTACATCACTGTACAGGAAACACACCACTTGGATTGAATAAAATCCATGAACAGTCAGACACAGGAGCTCTTTAAGAACATTTGTGTTTAAATGACGTGTGTTTTTCTGCTGTTATTTGAATATTTCCTGATGCTGTTGTAGAGTTATTTCATGCAGTGAAGCTGCAGACTCATGCTGCACACCACAGGAGCTGCTCTGCTGCAGTCATGTCATGTGCTGAGTGTGTGTGTGTGTGTGTGTGTGGTTTGTTCCTCTAGCCTGAGGTCAGAGTGTTTTAAGCTTTGACGTGCAAGCAAATGAAAAGCTGCCATAGTGCTGATGACACAAGCTGCAAATGACATTTGACTGTGAAACTGAGTGTACACTAGGCCATGATCTGTGTGTCTGTGTATGGTTCATGTTTTAGGGAGTGGTGCGCTGGATAATATGAGATGCTGGCACTGCTTCATTTCCTGTGATTGTGTGTCACGTGACAATATTTTCCCTGAGAACAGGTCAAATTAAAGCTGTGATTTCCGCATGCATGTTTCAACATGAATTGGCAACTGAGTTTATTCCTCAGCAGCTCGGCATGTGGAACTGCGTGCAGCCTTATAGGGGGAAACACAGCTAAACATAATATAGAATAACAGTTTAAAAAAAGTTAAAACTAGTTCAGACTAGCCAGATTGCAGGTTGATTAAGTATACTGACCTACTGTTGATTTGTTCATCCAAAATTTGGCAAATTCTGACACATTCCTTGTTATACTGTAAGCTACGTTATTACTGTGGTTCTGTCCTCATTTCCGCATCACAGATATCATAATGTGTGGATTACTGACACCTCTCATGAAAGACAAGGTTAATAAAGACTGGCTCTTAATTACCATGAGGGACCAAATGATTTTTTGAATTTGCATTATTGGTTCTCAAACATCGTTCTGCTGATGCTGATGTACGCTGTACTAAAATGTACAGCGTACACTTTTTTTTTTTTTTCTTGAAAGGCCTCAAAAAACAAAAGCAGAAGTCTAATAGCATGTTTAGGGTGTGCACCTGCTTTTTCTGAAGTTGATAGTGGCAGAATGTGATGGGTTCATGTGTTGATGTGAGTGTGTTTGTGGATCAGGTGTCCTGTCACATGATCAAACGCTCACGGCACAAACGACATGTCAATGACGCGACAAAACCACTCCTGTTTAATCAACAAAGCACACAACTGTATAAACACACAACATCAGCAGCATCCTTCATTGTAGTATGTATGGCCAGTAAAATGGTACACTTATGCTATGACGCATTCGCGACACATACATATAGTTGGTAATGTCATGTGACCTGCAATATTTCAGTTGCTGGATTAGGGAAAAAAACTGATCATTTTGCAGTGGTCTCAATTTTCCCAGAGCTGTATCTACTTCCTAAAGTCTACTTTAAATATCAGCAATTAAAACAAGATGATTGTGCACGTATGTTTACGACCTGTTTGATATTTACACATAGTTTATTTGTTCTTTTCAGGAATGGAGAGGTTTCGTCATCAGACCTGAAGGGTGAGTCAATGTGTTCACAAACCATACTCAAACCTGACAAATATAATTGTTTTAAAGGGTTAGTTCACCCAAAAATTAAAATTAGCCCGTTATTTAATCACATGTATATGACTTTCTATTTTCAGACAAATCCAATTGGAGTTATTAAAAATTATCCTGGCTCCTTTAATCTTTATAATGGCAATAGGTGGGTGTTTCTGTTCATCAGTCCAAAACAAGTCCGATAAAGTGCATCCATACATTGTAGCGAATCAATTCATTTTTTTAGGAAAAATATCCATATTTAAAATGTAATAATCAGTTTTCTCGAGCCTGTGCTCACTGTTGTACACAGTAGCAGCTCTGGTGGATGACATACTATTTGAACTGAACTGAGCTGGATGATGACATCATTGAATTCAATGATGAACTGCCTTTAACTGAAAATTGAGTGTTTACTGTTGCCCTTTTGCATTGATGCCCTATTTCCTATTTAATACTGTACAGCCGCTTTGTCACAATTCTGTATTGTTAAACGCGGTATATAAATAAAGGTGACTTGACTTCACATGAGACATTGGCGTTGCGCATGCACCGACGAATGCGGAAATGCAGATGAGAGACCAAAACAAAACAACGGTCACAAATTAGAAATACACAATGAGGATTTGTAAAGAGAAATGTAGGAGGATTTCAGTATAAGTCAAGAGGACACTGGGTTTGCTTTTTTGAAGTAAACAAACATTGGTTTTCTTGAGACTCGCCGGCGCATGAGCAACGGAGCTGCTTCTGTTTACGACAGTTTGCGCAAGCTAGATTAAAGTGATCATTACGTTTTAAATATGGATGGTTGCATTGATTCGCTACAGGAGGCCTTTATTCACCCCCCCCCCGGAGCCGTGTGAGGCACTTTTTATTATGGATGGATGCACTTTATTGGACTTGATTTGGACTGATGAACAGAAAATCCCACCCACTGCCATCATAAAGCTTGAAAGAGCAAAGACATTTTTTTTATATAACTCCATTTGAATTCGTCTGAAAGAAGGAAGTCATATACACCTAAGATGCCTTGAGGGTGAGTAAATCATGGGCTCATTTTTGGGTGAACTAACCCCTATAAAGCCTGGCATATGACATAATAGTCAGAATACTTTTTTTCTGAGTATCATATGATATATGAATATTTGATATATGAGCTTTTAAAGCCCATATAGTATGAAGAACATGTATTTAAAAAAGATCACATTTTATTCAGAGACCCAAACTGAGCAAAAACATATTATGCAGTGCAAACCAGTGATGACTGAGATGAACAAATAAACGTTCCTCAAAAGATGTGAGATGTTTTGGAGGCTTGTGAAGATCATTCCTCCACCGAGAAACAGTGAAAATAAAACTCCTGGAAACAAACGTTCCTCAAAAGATTTGAGATCAAAAAATGATTGATGGAGAATCAAGTAAAGTCAAGCTTCTTGAGTCCAGTAAGTGTTCATCTGGAAATATTACTACAGTTATTCTGACGTTTAATTGATAAAAATCAGTCAAGATTTGACAGCAAAAACACAGGTGAAGCACCAGCTGAAGGTGGACGTTTGTACAGTTACACTAAAAGGCCTTTTACTTGATAAAAAAATGAAACTATCAAGGAGACGACAGAAGACATGCAGTAGATTGGGTGCAAAACAGGTTTAACAGCAAAGTTTGATCAAGGTGATAATGTAGAGTCTCGTAGAGACGTTTGCACGTGAAATCTGATTTAGCTGATTAAGCTTGAACAGAGAAAATGACACGATTTTCAGTGACAGGAGGGTTGAGAAACTCTGGTTTAAAAAACAGCCTCTGTCACAACATCTGCTCATCTACAGTAGAGTCCAGTAGAGGTCAGCAAAACCTTACTAAGCTCTTTATGTGCATACATTACACTCCATTAGCTACAGTATTTTACCTACAGTTTTACTTCATTGCTTTTATTATTATTTTTATACATTTAATACTTTTTTAATATATCTATAGTTCTATTTTGCTACTGAATTATCTATTTTTCTGTGGTTTTAATTTTTGTTCACTATAGTAGTTCAGAGGTGGGTAGAGTAGCCAAAAACTGTACTTGGGTAAAAATACAAGTACTTGTATAAATAATTACTCAAGTAAGAGTAAAAGTAACGATCCTAATAGTTACTTGAGTAAAAGTAAAAAAAGTATCCTATGAAAAATCGAATCAAGTAGTTACTTTGGATAATTAATTGAATTCCACTGAGGCATTTCTTACTTATAACTACCTTAAATCAGTTTTATAACTACCTTATAACTCATATCTCATTAAGAGTTAAAGCTGCAGTGTCATTCAATGGCAGTTTGTTAGCTGATGGGAGATTTTTTTTGATGAGTTCTCCGCGGTGAGGAATCAAAACACCTCTGAATGGATAATACGTTCATAAGCTCAACAGAAACATGTGTGATTAGTTATAATGCTCAGTGCTGCAGGCCGCGCTCAAAAAAAGATTTGATGCAAAAATAAAGCGAATCTACTATAAATGAAATGCCACGATCTACACTTTTCATTCTGTGAAATGAAGTGTAGTACTTTCACTTTGACGTGACAGACCATCTAGCTTACAGCAATATTACTTAAGTGAAATCGAATGTATACCTGTGGAATCGTTCACAGACAGCAACTAATAAAGATCCTCATCGCAGGCCAACAGTAAATTTTGCTTTAATTGACTGTAGATCTTTATGCTGTGTCTGTTCTTAAATTGCCCGGTACGAATTAGAAACGATTCACGCTTCAGATGAGTCAGTACGTGCAGGGAACTGAACTGTGATTCAAAGTGATTCGCAAACCAACTCAGAGTGTTTTTGCATGCTTTTTTTTTTGTTGTTGTTCAAGGCCTTGAACGGAATCGACTCAAAATAGTGATTCATTAATGAATGTGGCATCGTTTATGCCCCAGATACAAGAGACAGCACGCTTGGAATAAACTCTGCGTTTCTTAACATGTATTCCATAAAAATGAAGTAACGAGAGGAACGCCGTCCAGTGTAGTGAAGTAAACGTACTGATATTCATTAGAAATGTATTTGAGTTAAAGTACCCATCTTTAAATCTACAGGAGTACACGTTTTCCAAAATTTGACCCAAGTAAATGTACTTTGTTACTACCCACCTCTGCTCAGAGGTAACTTATTCAAATCAGTTCACCAGTATTGCGGTATTGTATTTAGTTTATAGAAAGGGAGGAAACTCTGTATAGGTTAAAATACTCAGATCGGGCATAGAAATGAAATTATGTTAAAACCAAAATGTGTCAGTAGCCCTTTAACATTAATGTCCAAATAAGTCCAAATAAGAGAAAGCAGTGTGACTGATGAATGATTCAGCACAGCAAATGTGAAGCTGTGTTTATTTACAGTAGTTTGTACGCAGACTGAGTTCAGTGTGACAGAACAGTGTCTTTAATCTTCGTAGATGAATGAAGGAGAAGCTGCTCACGCCGTAACACCTCATCATATTCAGCTGAACTGGTTACACCAAAACTAAACCCTACGCCTGAGTTTAATGTTTGACATGTGCCTTTCATTGTTTTGAGTTACATTATTTTACAATAATACTAAAGCTGCATTTATACACTGCATCAGGTGGCACATGGAGAATTGCAAAAGCAAATCAAGAGCAACTCTATTTACAAGTCAAAACACTAAAAGTCACAGTAACACAGGATTCAGGAGGAGGAGTAGAGCTCACAACAGCACAAAACACACACACGTAACAAAACACAAGCACTATCATTACAACAGAGGAAACAGGAAGACCAGGCTCAATAATAAGAACAAATAAAACGCAGAAACAGTGACCTCAAGTGGTCAGAAAAGGAGCAGGGCACCTCATGTACATACAGTGTGATTGCTGGTTAATTTCTGTTATTTTTACTCAAATATTTTCCTCTGAATGAATCGCTGATGAAGCTGTGATTTGTTTTTGTTTAAGCTGAGCTTGATGATTTGGTTATCAGTTTATGGACCCTTCATAAACCTGGTCACGTTTGTGTTTTCAGCAGATCATCCTTCGGAAAGTTCTCAGAGCAGTACAGGTACGTGAATTCAATTTAAAGTCAAGTTTGCAGATTTTATTAAGGCATGAGTTGGTGAGCAGAATATGAAGAATTAACAGACTGTACATATTCCATCACAAATAAATGGCTTCAGCATTTGTCCTTATGTCTCATGCAGAAACAAACGAAAAATATTTTGTTCCCTTCAACTTAAGTCCCAACAAATGACAAATAACACACAAAACTGACCATGAAAACATGACTATAAGAATGAGAAGAGTTTGGAAATAACCTCCATTGGACATCTGCTGTAATCGTGAAGCACATCTGCACAGCAGTCAGGAGAAACTTTACACCAGAGGTCGCGTTAAACAAAAAATTGTCCGTCATTGACAGAATTTTTTTATCAGGGATGGAAAAATCTGAAGGCCGTCTGTCATTTTGACAGATTACACTGAGGGTGATCTATTGTAAATTGTAGCTGCAATCCCACCCCTGTCCAGTTGGTGGCGAGTGCGCTCCAGTCTGGCAGCAGAGCACGGGATCCAGAACAAAAACGAAACTATCATGAATGTTTTCCTGTGCGTTTGATTACACACAGGCGAGTACACAGAAGACACAACGCACATTAAACGCCACATTAAAGAGCGCCAAAACGGTACTTATTGCTTGAATTTGCTAATGAAATGGACAGAATTTGTGAGACTTTGTTTCATATCAAAAGCCTAGCCTAGTGCTATTTATTGGAAGGAAGACGCACTATGTAAGTTACTGTTCATTCATCAACTGAAAACAGCAGACTGAAAGATCGATATCAGTTCATTAAAAATGAGAGTCTACTGAAACCGAGAAATCGATTATTTTGTTTGTTTGTTTGTTTTGTTTACCCAGCCCTAGCATATTTTGTTGTTTTTAAACACTGTGCTGTCGTCCTGTAGGTTCATGATTAAAAATTTAAATGTGAACAAAAATAAAAGCAGTTAAATGTGTCATTCTGTTTAAAATATGAACATTAAAATGACGGGTAATAAATTTTATGACCCTGTCCGTCAAAAAGACTGACAATGTTAAAGTCTACCGCAACCTCTGCTTTACACATACAGCTACTTTCTATCATGGTAATGACAGGACATGCATGGGTTTACCTGTGGTTACTGTGATCCATGTATGATACTATGGAAAAACAATGGTAAAGTTTAATAAGAGAAAATACAACATAGAGGGCTGTGGAGACATCATTCAAAAGTTTTCTGTATCAAATTGGGTTTTTACACTTTTTACAGATGTTATTAATAAGAATACATTTTCACCTCAATTCCATTCTAAACTCGGTGCTTTACTGAGTTTAAGACCCCATGAAATCAAAATGAAAGTTTTTTTGGCTTTTAGTATGAATATGTTAGCCTTAAGGTTATCTATAAGCTAGTGTGCTCCAAACCAATGACAAAATTCACGTTTACAAGATATAAGCATTCAAAACTTACGGTCCCTCACCTCCGCCAACGATTTTGATGACATCACGCTGCACTTCAGCTTCTCATCAAACTTTCTGTCCAATCAAATGCTCTCGAGAATCCGTAGCATCCTGCCCCCTACACTATAAATACACGCTGAAGCTGCGTCTGAGATCGGTCACTTGCTCATAGTGTTAGTATTTTCTGTACGGTGAATGGCATGTAGTGCACAATGTAGGCGACAGGGAGCAGTTCAGACAGTGTAAATATGCTTTCGAGTTGGGCAAATGAGGACTGATTTCACGTTGTGTCATGCCAAACGCGGCAGCTCGCACTGTCTCTTCTAGATTTTGGCTGTGGTCCAGAGATGCGATAGCACGGTCAGCATATATTAATCACTTTTAAAACTGCACAGCCTCAGCATGATTCTGATCACTAATTGTAAAGGATTTTCCTGAAAATGCTAGTTAATGTTATTACATTGGACTAAAATTTACTGACTTTGAATTTTTTTTTGATAATTTTGTGTACTTTTGGGGGGATTTTTTTTCCTGACCCCGTTAGGCTTGTGGTGTTCCTGATCAAAAATGACCGGCTATTAATATTATTACCAAATATTGGTAATTCCAATATTGGCAAATTATCAACAAATAATTTATGTACAGTACTGTGCAAGTTTTAGGCCACTAGTATTTTCACCAGCTAAAAAATGGTTTAAAGTAAGTTATTTCTATCTTTTGCTGTAGTGTGTCAGTAAAAAATATCGGTTT
>JAHKKF010478545.1:0-11786 GCA_019740295.1 Labeo calbasu | reverse complement strand
TCTTGTCTAACTTACATCCCTGCTCTGGCATCAAAACATGGAAAGTTACTGGACTGTGACAGCTGGTCTAAGGTAAGAGCTCATGTCAATCAACTATCATGGGAGCGGCCTCTGTTGGTGTGACGGCACACCAACAGGCATCTGAGAACGGCTCGATTTGAAAAAGGGGATATTATTTTTACAGATTAATTAAAAACCACTGCATGGATTTTTATCATTATGGGTAGATTTGTACATACACTGCCAACACACATTAATGTTCAAACAACATGAAAAAGTGAACTTAGAATCCGATGACGCCTTTAAAGTGATTTCTCTGCTACTTGAGTACTTTGCTTTTCTGCTTGATAGAGAAAATGTAGTAGTTAATAGAATATTAATACAAACTAAACTAATTTATTTTTCAGCATCTGAAGAGAGTATGGAACAAGGATCCTGATGATCCTGATGAAGTTGTTGCTTTGGATATTAGCACATTTTAAGGACCGGTTTAAAACATTTACATTTTTAGTGTGTTAAATTGGTAGAAACTAGAGCATTGTTTTTGTTCTAAAATGATACGAAGTCCAGTGAAGTTTTTTCATTTCAATTTAGGTTTATTGGCATGACAATTGTTGTACAGTATTACCAAACACTATGAGGTTATTTTACAAATTGTTTTAAAATGATCATTGCAAATGTCTGCATTATCTCTGTTCTCTTGGGGGTATATGACAGAAGTTCTATTTAAGTCCTATAAGTGAATACAACCTTGGATTTGATGTCCTCCAATTATATATTCTATAGTCTATTATTTTATAGTCTATAAATATAAACTATATTTATAGTGTATATTTTACGGTCACTTGTTTTATCTTTGTCAGTAGTTTACTGAATAATTTTAAAGGGCACCTATTATGCCCCCTTTTTACAATTTTTAAATAAGTCTCAGGTGTCCCTAGAATGTGTCTGTAAAGTTTCAGCTCAAAATACTCCACAGATCATTTATTTTAGAATTTTGAAAATGCCTGTTTTGAGTGAAAGAAACAAGCTGTTTAAGTGCATGTCTCTCTAAATGCAATTGAGCTGCTGCTCTCCGCCCCCTTTTCAGAACAGGGCTGTGCAATTTTAGCTTGTATCTCAGATCTCTGACAAAAAACATAGGCCTATGTTTGGTTTTGTTTATCATGAATATCGCAATGAATATCGCAGTGTGTAATATTTAGGATAATTTATTGGCAGAAATGCAATATAACATACAAAACTATGTTTTCAGAGGTGTGTAAAGACCTTACATAATAAGCCATTATCATTTTATAACTTTAGAACGAGCAATTTATATCTACATACACCGCGGGTCCCCTTACATGGAAGTCTTTTGATTGTGTGTTTGCGGGTCAATCAGGTCGGGGACTCTGCTAATATGGCCATGTCGTCAACAGTCGTGAACGGGGCTGGTAAAGAATTTTGGCCCACTCTTCTTTGCAGAATTGTTTTAATTCAGCCACATTGGACGGATTTCGAGCATGAATGGACTGTTTAAGGTCATGACACAGCATCTCAATTGAATTTAAGTCCAGCGACTTCCAAAACCTTTATTTAGTTTTTCTTGAGCCATTCAGAGAAGGACTTGCTGGTGTGTTTCGGATCATTGTCCCGCTGCATAACCCAAGTGTGCTTGAGCCTGAGGTCACAAACTGCTTTTTAGAGGCTCTACAACTGATAAACTGCATTTTTCGATGGCAAATTCACATATCAAGGTTCTTTATATTACATGGCTCAACCAAAAAAAACCCTTTCTAGAACTGTCCATGGGGTGTGATGAGACATTACTACTGAGCCTGTAAAAAAGCTCTGAAGCACACTCAGAGCTGTGTAATAAGCAGAGAGTATGCGCGCTGTGCACCCTCAAAGGCGCATATCATTAACGCGCCCTTTAAATGAATTAAAAATTCTGCTCCACTGACTTTTTGACCAGGTTTTAGTTGGGCAATGGCGCAATTGTTTTCAGTTACCTCAAAATAGCAACGTGCCAACAATGCACCTGAACATACCCCGTTTTCAGATCAGCACGCCCATGGGCGAACAGGCTTAAGTGAATTTGCTGTTTAAACAATGATACAGATTCTAAAATTGCCATGGCAAATGTTGTAAATTCTCTGCTGTCTTAGGATCATAAGATCTGTGATGTCTTCCCTCCACAATGTACAATGTCCAGCTCAGAATCACTGTCTGTTTTGTTCATTTATTCAATACTTTCATATTTCGTGATTCGATTTGTTAATTTGCAATAGGCTACACCATGGGATTTGTAGCCTAAAGGACATTAAGAACTCATTCTTTGTCTTTTCAAATATTCCCGTCCTTACAATCTAACGGTGTGTTCTCATTTGAATTTATATAACTCACACAATAACTTGATAATGCGCCCGACTTTAAAAAGTTACAACCACAGGCGGGTGTTGGTGCTCGTCCTGTATCAAATTTCACCCTCTCTACACTTCGAGACAGCCTACAAGAAACGCCTATTGCCTTTGTTTAGTCTGCTGAAGGGGGCATCGATAGGGCTTGGGTGCTTTTTTAAGCCTAAAATGACGAATGGGACACCATACGATCTCCTGGATTAAGCGGACACGCGTATTTGAAGCAAAACTACATTAGTCTGTATATGTGTTTTCGTCCACAACAAAATGAATACACCATGTGCTCTTATGTGTTTCCTTTTGGCTCCAGTTCCCGTTTTTGCAGGTATGATTACTTTATAAGAATATAATTCTCTTATAATTCTTTATAATTCTCTCATTCTTTAATTCATTTTAAATGTTCATATTTGAGCATTGAGAAATTATTTTAAACACACACGCCTTCTTGTGGAAGTTTATCAGATTTGTGTCTCTTCCAGTATGAGAGTTCCTTGAGACTGTTCCCACTTTTTTTCTTTTTTTTTTTGCTTCAAAATGCTCTTATTAACTCACGCCTGGATTATTGTAATTCCCTCTATTACGGTATAGTCCCAAATGGCACGCTTACAGGTTGTTCAAAATGCTGCAGCGAGATTCCTGAACGGAGGGAGGAAATTTGATCATGCTACCCCCCTTCTAAGATCTCTTCACTGGCTTCCGATTAATTTTAGAATCAAATTTATAATCATATAATGATTATAAATAATCATTAAATCATTTAGCACTTTCTTATTTATCCGATCTTCTTCACCCGTACTCTCCCACCAGCCTAAGATCTGAATGTAAATTCCTCCTTCAGATCACTGTGGAACAAGCTTCCACTCTATATTAGATCGGCTTCCACTTTGTCTGAATTTAAGTCATGTCTCAAAACGTACTTGTTTTCTGTTGCTTTCTGTTTAAAATGAGTGTTTGGTTTTAACTGTTTTGTTGCTATTAGTGCTATGTGTGTGTAAATGTGTTTTAGAAATAAACCAAAATTGAATTTTTTTTTATGTTGCTAACGTCAGGCAAACTACGGGTCATTTCTCTTTCCTTTTCTCGTGTCTTTGCTCTACTCCACCCTTTAAGGAAAGAGAACAAGGACAGAGGCATCGAAGAAAAACCTGATGTATATATACTTTACGTTTATATATATATATATATATATATATATATAAACATATATTGAAATGTTTTGCTCGTCATCAGTAGACCCACTTGCGAGCAAAACGTATTTACTACACAAATGGTGCCTCTTTTCTTTCGTAGTGATGTAGAAAACAAGCTACAAGAGAGTTTTCCTCAAAAGAAGATCTCCTCCGCTCTGTACAAAATACGTTGATTTCATTGCGCTCCCAGTAAACGGGACGTCTCTGGACGTTGCGATGCCCGTTTAGGTCCATAGCACGTCCACTTCGCAACGTTCGCTGGTGAACGTCGGTCTGCTTTGTAACGTTCTCTGACGGAGGTTCTGATGACGTTCACCTGCGTCTGCATTTGGTCCTCTTTTTGTCCCAGTTTAGTCCCTCATCTGCCATTTCCATACCAACACTTGAAAATACAGTCACACATGCCTGGGCTTTATCATCAGACCTGACACCTTGCAACTCAGACAAAGTTCAATAAATTAAAGACAAAATTAAACTAAAATATAAACTCATATTGGATTTTAAGGCGAGACACTGCAGGTGAATAGGATAAAAAAAAAAAAAAAACTAATAGTCACTCCCTTGCTTACCCAGTTGATTGATTACATTGATAATTGCAAACATTTTTTGTATTACAAGTTTTCTAAAATGTAATGTTTAACTATGCAAAGGCATTATTTAATGCACACATTTCTAGTATAAACATCTAAACACTGGATGAAGTCAGTTTAAAAATTCTTGTCTACACAGTATTTTCAAAATTTTGGGGGGAATAAAATGTTGTATATAATCAAGCAAATTATATGTGAACAAATCCCTCTGTAAAAACCTTCAGGATATAGACAGGAATAAAAATGTAAAGTTTAGTGTGTGTAAGTGCTACTGAAATGGAGATTTACGGCTCAGTGCAGGAGAAAAAAAAATATTTACACAAATACAAGTGCTATAAAAGAAGCACTTAACAGTGTCTTTTGGATATTTTCTTTCCACTAATCTATAAAAAACACTTTATGAAAAACAAAAAGCCCAAAATCTTAAATTTGACAGATGCCTGAAAAAAACCTGCAGTGTTTTTGCCTGCAGTGTCTCCTCTTAAAGGGTATATTCCTTAAAACAAACTCCCTTTTTTAAACTGTGATAATGGAATGCAAATGCAAAAACAACATAATTTTTGGAAAAACAAACCAGGAGTAACTACTGTAATTAAAGATGTCGTTAGGCTCTTATTTAAACATCAAAAATATGATACCCTTCAATAATATAATTGAACATACAATTAGGGCCTATGCATTCCCCTTGCATGAAGAAAATTAGGTTGCTCTAAAAGAACGTTATACACTGACGAATGCAGCCAAGGAAAACATGAAGAATTGAAAACAAAGTGGAAAATAACACAGGTAAGGCCAATAAATTTTTTCTACCAATTTACATATCAAATTGTTGGTAAGCCAACAAGAAAAGTTATTTAGGAAATGTATGATTATTGCATTTAAGTGTGCTATATGTGTAGCTAAAAAAAGTAATATTATATACATATATATTATATAGCCTCCCACATTGAGAGGCTACAAGCAAATGTCAATCAAATGAGTGCGTGATCGAGTGACATCACTTTAGGGTACGCGCATGTATCCATGGCAACGCTCAGCAGCATAGTGACAGTTAATGGTCCTGCCGACGATTTCCTCGACATGGCCTTGAGTTTTCGCTCCCACCGCTCTGCATTTTTTGTATGTATCTCTTTTCACGTACGTTTGTTCTTCTGGAATGTAAGTGCCCTGCTAAGTGGACATCACAGTATTTAACAGTCATTAAAGTGTGCAAGACATGAATTTAAATTCTATTTATTTACAGACATTTATGACATGTATGTCCCTTCACACTTCTCTAGTAAGATTCATCTGTGTGTGAAGACGCTGCAGGCAGGAGCGCAGTGCAAATCAATGAATAAATGTTCCTAAGTGAAGTACTTAAATTGATTTCCCCTGCTCAGGTAGAAGGGAACAGTGAATACTGTGTAGGGACCATGTCAGTCGGAACACAGTTCATGCACGGAGCTTAATTCTGATGAGCTGGTTATCAGAATCAGGTGCCTTAACTAAGAGAGACATGCAAAATATGCAGAGCGCTGGGGCGCGAGGACTGGAATTGAGAACCGCTGGCCTATGTGAACACTTTCAAAGCTTAGCATATGAAGGTGAAATGAATAAATATACATAATATTGAAAGAAATTGAACTTTGAATATTGAATTTCCATGCGGTAAAATACTCTAAAAAGTCTATATAAAATTAAAAAGTCTATATGCGGCAAAAAGCCCATTTCGGACGCATATCTTCATATGTCTAAAATTCCGACCGCTTGGTTTAAATCCAGATTGTCAACAGTCTTTACAAATAATTTTTTAACGGACAAAGCGATAGTCCTAGACATATAAAATCATAACACTACTGAATGTGTTCATTTTGTTGTTTCAGGTTAGAAGACAACGGGAGGAATGGCCATCGGACTAAACCCACAGATGACAACCACACACATGGACAGAGCATTTTGCTTTAGACAATGTGTCTGTTGTCTTTCATTAGCCTATAAGTAAAATAAAATGACATTCAGAGAGTTTAAAGCGAAAGTCCCCTAAACGTCCCGAATGGCCGCTGCACGTCCTGTGAACGTCCCCGTGAACTTCCAGGGGAATTCTTCGAGGACGTCCGGTCGACGTCGAGGGGACCCTACACAATGATGTCTGAGGGACGTTCGCAGAGGCCATTTATGGGACGTTCTGGGAACCTTTTTTTGTTAGCTGGGCTGGGGTCTAAGAGACACAAAGTGTGAAATGCGAAAAATGGTACTAATAAAATACTCAATAACTTTACAGTAACACACTATGCTTTCCTTAAATTCAGTTCACATATCACTACTCTCCTGCTGGTTATACTACAACACTTATTTTGAAAATAATTGCTTTTGCACGTTTTATTATTTTTTATTATGAAAGATGATATATGGACAACCAATGTTTATTTTGTTTGTTTTACTAAAATTATTTAATTAATTAATTCATTCATTCATGTATTCTTCTACGTATTATTTTATTTGTTTATTGTTATTTTAACTGTATACACTCAAATAATTTCATGGAAAATGTCTTGTTGTTTAGAGAGAAAAATCCAGTCACTTCTAAACTTTTTAAGAAAATATTACAGTTGAAATACTGTTACATGAGGAAATATTTTTGTGTTGTTGTGTTGTAGTAAAACCTGGGCAGTGATGTGTGAACTGGATTTGTTGAAAGTACAAGTACAATGTGTTATAGTAAAGTTATTATCTATTTTTCATAAAAAAATCATTAAAAAGTATGCAAAAACAATTAGTTTCAAAATAAGTGTTGTAGTAAAACCAGCAGAGTGTCGTGTTTGGAAGGAGTCGCAGGAACGAGGAAATAGAACATAAACGTGCTTTATTAAGCGAATCCAAATGGGAACAGGAGGGAAAAACACACGACAATAACCAACATTATACGACATTAAGAACCGACAAGGAACGAGGAACTGTATCAAACTTATATAAGCAGGTTAATGAGACAAGGACAGGTGTAAGAGATTAAACAATGACGTCATAACAAGCAACAGGAAAGACCAAATAAGGACACAAAAGGGAAAAACCAACGAAACAGTTCACAGGGGTGTGACACAGAGGGGGGCAGTCATGTGTGAACTGAACTTGGTGAAAGTACAGTTTGTTACAGTAAAGTTACTGGTAACACTTCCTATGAAGCCCATATTTATAAAACATTATAAGGGTATTCTTAAAGCATTATAATGAATGAATTTATAATAATGCATTATAAAAAACCTTATAATATGTTATATCATCTTATAAATAATCATAACAACAATTATAATACATTATAATGCTTACAAAAGAAATTGTAACTTAAGTGGATGCAGCGTGTTCACTGTGTGTTATAAATCATCATACTCTATAAATCATAAGCTAAAATAAGTGTAAAAGCAATTATTTTCAAAATCGGTGTTGTAGTATAACCAGCAGGAGAGTAGGATATGTGAACTGAATTTGGTGAAAGTACAGAGTAGTACACTAAAGTTATTAATTATTATGTCCAGTAACAGTGGACAAGTTAACTATTTTTCATAATACAAAAATCATAAAAAATGTGCCAAAGCAATTGCTTTCAAAATGAGTGTTGTTGTATAACCAGCAGGAGTGCAGTGATATGTGAACTGAATTTGGTGAGAGTACAATGTGGTACAGTATTAAAAGGGTGCTATTATGCTTTTTCACTTCTTTAACTTTAGTCAGTGTGTGGTGTGTATCTTTGGGCATAAAATAGTTACAAACCTCAAAGTCCACTCCAAAAGGAGATATTTTGTTTTTAAAAAATCCCTTTCCAAGAACTACAACGAACGGCTCCTTTGGACTACAGTGTTTGTTTTCTGCATGCAATGATGTCACAACGCGGTCCATTAGAATATCATTGAAATAAATTCCACCCATGGAAATTTGAATTGTTGGAGGGAGGGTAGGGACGAGATGGGGGATTAGCCTAACTTTAGCAATTAAAGCGTGGAGAACCGCTTCAACGAGCCACAGTGCGGCGGGTATAAACACAAGCATTGCCTAGAGTCTCCTCTTCAGAGCTGTAACGCGTTGCAGACGTGTGCAGTACAGGGGGTCGAAACACATGCCAAAGCCGTGATCTACTCCGGTTGCGGCGTCGGAGCTGTGACGTGCCGCAGACGTGTGCAGTGTGTGGTAAGAGATTTATTCATCATACAGTGTAAATAGCCTCGCTTATAACGCAAGTGTTTTCTTTTAAATGCATAAACTTGCACTAGAATAGGCTAGGCTAATCAGTGTGATGTTCTTTGACAACGTTAGGCTGCTTTTAGCCTTATTTCTTTTTTCGAAAGCAGGCCTTCATTAAACCCGGAACTAATCCAGCCTTTTGTGCCAGGCTGGGAGAGATGTATTGTAATAACGTAAATTATGTTAAAAATAATGCGTTTTTCAAACCATCAAGCATGAAAGCATGTTCTAGTACACCCCCAAAACAAAATCAAGACTTTGTAAAAGAGCATAATAGGACCCCTTTTAACTATGTTTCATAATAAAAATTTGTAATAAATGTGCCAAAGCAATTATTTTAAAAAGAAGTGTTGTAGTACAACAAGCAGGAGAGCAGTGATATTTAAACTGAATTTGGCGACGCTACAAAGTGTTACTGTAAAATTATTGAGTATTTCATTAGTAACATTTTTCGCATTTTTACAAAAGAAAAGAGGCATCATTTGTGTAGTAAAAATGTTTTGCTCACAAGTTATTGATCCGGAAAAGTCGAATCTGTAAACATCTTGCTAACTTTACCGAATCTGCCGAAATTTGGTTATTAAAAAAATTCAGAACTGTTGTGTGCACGCAGGAGGCATTCCTTATATCAGCAGAAAGATGTGATATCCGTCTGAAAAGAACAAGACATCATTCATCATCATTCAAAAACTATTTTTATTTGCGTAACTTCAAAATAACAGTGAAATATTGTACTTTTGTAAAATAAAGAAAACAAACAAAACGATCCTGCCATCTCGTTCTCTTTGAACCTCTTCCTGAAATGAAGAAAAACTTAGCGATACTGCTTGCCTGTCACACAGACATGAGAAATATATTTATAGAAACTTTGAAGTGCCCCTTTTAAGTGTTTATGTTTTGACATAGTGTTTGGGCATATTCACGTAGCCTATAATTTAAGATGTGTTTGCTGCGCTGCGCAGATGGAAAGGCAAACGAGCCTATTCTCTATCACAGATGAAAGGGATTAAATGCAATATTTGTCAAATACACAGGCGTTTCAGAAAGGTTTTCATGAGCAACAGAAACACTTTTTATATACTGCTTAATACAGCCCCATCTGTTCAAGAATAAAGTTCAACATAAACCGAGAGAGATAGATGCGCAATCTGCACTGCCACGTCTCTCCCTTGCACGCATTCTCCTGATGAGTTTGACACTCAAAAACGCTTGGAAATAATGTACAGAAATTAGAGGACCAGTTTCGGTATGCACCTTATTGATGACCCATGGCATTAAAGGTAGGGTAAGTGATTTCAGGTACCCAAATTGAAATCACCAAAACAAACACACCCCTATTCCAAAAGGGTCTCTTCCCTATTTTGATAGCTCCGCCCCACACATACATACGCACAATGCTACCCAGTCAATGATATGGCGGAATCTGCTGTGCCAGCCACCGACTGCAGATGAACTAACAAGCGAACATGACACACAAGCATATTTAAGCAAAAGCCAGGATATATTAGTTCTGTGAAACAAAGCAAAAATTACTCACCTATCGAGAAGAAACAAAGCAACCTCAGCGTCCGATTCTCTCCAGCACTGGAAAGAATCAGAATCAGAATGAGCTTTATTGCCATGTATGTTTACACATACTAGGAATTTGTTGTAGTGACAGAAGCTCCACAGTGCAATAGAATGACAGTGACAGGACCAGACACGATAAAAACATAATAAAAAGAACAATATACAATTATACAAGACAGACAATGTGCAAAATAGCAATAACTTTACAATATACAAAATAAACAATTTACTATGTACAGGTACGTAAGGTGCAAATTTGTATAAATAAGTATGTGTGTTGTATGTGTGAATGTATAATAGTGTTGCGTGTTCCACGTTTATTGTGAAGTGTTCATGAGATGGATTGCTTGAGGGAAGAAACTGTTCCTGTGCCTGGCCGTTCTGGTGCTCAGTGCTCTGTAGCGTCCAGATGGCAACAGTTTAAAGAGGAAGTGTGCTGGATGTGAGGGGTCCAGAGTGATTTTGCCAGCCTTTTTTCTCACTCTGGATAAGTACAGTTCTTGGAGAGTAGGAAGGGTTGTTCCAATAATTCACTCAGCAGTCTGGACTGTCCGATGCAGTCTTCTGAGGTCAGATTTAGTAGCTGAACTGAACCAGACAGTTACTGAGATGCAGAGGACGAATTCAATAATGGCAGAGTAAAACTGTTTCAGTAATTCCTGAGGTAGGTTGAACTTTCTCAGTTGGTGAAGGAAGTACAGCCTCTGCTGGGCTTTTTTGACAATTGAGTCTATGTGAATGTCCCACTTCAGGTCCTGAGAGATGGTGTCTCCTCCTGAAGTCTACTATGATCTCCACTGTTTTGAGCGTATTGAGCTCCAGGTTGTTACGACTGCACCAGACAGCCACAGGTCTTTAACCTCCTGTCTGTAGGCAGACTTGTCACCGTCCTGAATGAGGCCGATGACTGTAGTGTCATCTGCAAACTTCAGGAGCTTGACAGAGGGGTCTTGGTGTAGAGGGAGAAGAGCAGTGGGGAGAGAACACAACCCTGAGGAGCGCCAGTGCTGACTGTGCGGGTGTTGGATGAGAATTTTCCCAGCTTTACTAATTGCTGCCTGTCTGTCAAGAAGCTGGTGATCCTCTGACAGATGAAGGTAGTAGGGATGCAACAATACAGTTAGTCCACGGTTCAATACGTACCTCGGTTTTTAACCACGGTTTTCGGGTCGGTTCTAATATCTTGCCACTTCAGTGTTTTTTTTTCAACAAATTAACTAAATATACTCCCGTAAACCTCTGTACACTGGAAAAAGTTTGGTTTAGTATATGTCTGCTTAATTTTTCATTTGAGAGAGGTATTATTTTTTCGATTTTTTACCACTGATCTATATATGATGTTCTCTACTATAGATCAGTGATTTTTACGCAAAATAGAATGGGCTTCATTCATACTGGACGCCAGAGGGCGCCCTCGTGCGGAAAATCCACAAATGTGTCAAAGAAGTAGCGCTGATGATGTTCCGTTCCAGCTTCTCTAATATGGATAAAAGCATCGCTATTTTAATATTGTTAAAGATAAATGCAGTAATAGATATATTAGAAATCTGTTAAAGAATAATTATGTGCCATGCTCAACAGTCTTTTGGTCATCTAAATATGAAAACATTGAGTGGAAGAAAGTATGGTCGATAACAAGTAGGTTTTTTGTAAGTAATAAAGTAAAAGAGGTATCTTTTAAGATATTACACAGAATTTACTCGGTTAAAGAATTATTTGAATGGTTCAAATTGGATCTAGAAAATTCTTGTGAGTTTTGTGGTGTTGTTAAAGAGTCTGTGACTCATCTTTTCTTTCAATGTGTATACTCAAAATTATTT
>JAHKKF010478537.1:0-18024 GCA_019740295.1 Labeo calbasu | reverse complement strand
TAGCATGTTGATTATTCTGCATGACTATATTTTAGATCTCACAATCCTAAACTTAACAGCTTCCTTACTAACCATTAATAAGCAGCAAATTAGGAGTTTATTGAGGCAAAAGTCATAGTTAGTGCAAGAGCTGGAGAATGGTGAGAGCTGATCATTATTTTGTATTACTATTGTAGTAAATATTATAGTTTTTGTAGACACAGCATAAAAAGAAGACATGCAGTGCATGTGTTATTTTAATGAGCTGATTCACTAAAATGAATTAGCTTTATATGAGAGGGTGGACATTTTGGCAAAGATGTTTGATTAGAACCAAGCCGCGTATGTGAAACAGTATCACTCAGGATAGAGATGTAGCGTCTTGTAATGCTACATTGCTAATCAAAAAATAGCTTTTACTGGAAAAAACACCAGGAGTCTGACCATTTCTGCTGGCATTAGTAGGTATCATACAGCCACTGTGTAATTTGTCGAAGTGTAGCCATGTTACTGGCACTGGATCGGATACATTGGTGAATGGTGGTTATAATTCAGGCACATGAATGTATCATTATTACCTGCAGCTGTGATTCCGCTGGTGATATATTTAAGTGGCCCCTGTCCCTTTAAACAGACAGTGTTTGCTTTTATGTGGTATATTCAAGCAGCTTTCAGATGCAGCTTCAGGTCAAATTACCATGTTTTCCCCACTGTACTTTACTACATTTACAGCACTGCAGATCAGTCTCACAATGCTTATATTATATAGTTTGGAACTGGAATACAATTTGGTTTATCAGTTAATTTCTTGTCTAATGGCAGGGTTTGTCAGTAAGTAACAAGTTCACAAACCACAAATCCCTTTTGGAGCTTCCATTAAGGCTATATAGTGGATGAAGATTTCAGTTTGGGTGAACAGGACACAGTACAATGTGTGGCATCCAGTAGTTTTGTGTAATCCAAGACACATATGGCTGATGTACTGTGACCGGCGGGAGGGGAGCTGTACATTAATATTGGTTTTGTTTGCTGGCTACCATGTGTAATTCAGTGAAGCAGGTTTTGTATGTGATTTATAACTGCATAATTTGGACGATGCATAACATTTTGCACAGTAACGTGTGCTAAAGCAAGCATCTTTGTATTTCTTATACTTAAAATTGTGTGACTTGTTGGTGTGAAGTGTGTTACTTCTTTTCTATGTGATAGGAATTACAGTTTTTTTCCTAGTGGATACAACACAGACTTGCACCACTCACACACAGCCATCAAAAAATGTAAAGCATCCAGTCTATATGGTTTGTCTTTACTTGGGTTGCATATTAAAAAGATTAAATGCTCCCAGAGTTCATTGTGATATTGCTGTATTTTATGGGTCCTTGTATGTTTAACCATATCCAGCTCTTTTTTTATCTCTGTCATAAACAAAGCTTGTGAATAGAACTGGAAAACCAGCCCATAAAACAGACAGTTTTCTTTTATGAATTTACGGCTCACTGTTTTCACTCGCCATTGTTTTCCTTGAACAGATTCCACTGAGTATAAATGGTTCCTCCACCACTTAACCATTAACAATTTCTGTCTTTGTTTTGTAATTATAGAAATGTTTTATCCAGTGTCAGCAGGGACATGTTTCAACATCCAGGGCTCTTCTTTTTATCTCCTGATTATATGGTAGTGGGAACACGCTTTTTCTTGCATCGAGATGAACGTTTGCCAAATGCGTTGAGTGTTCAACATAAAACTGTGCTGTGGCACAAATATCTGCCCAAATATGTGTGAACGTGCCGCTTTTCATGGCTTCATATAAAAAGGTTGTGCAGACATACACACCTTACAGCAAACCGGAAAGTCGTCTCCATTGATTATAGGTTCGGTGTAGATGACTGCTGGTTATGAGGATCAGAGGTCATGATTAGGTTTAGTTCTGTGTTACTAGGTCATGTATTGGTGGTTATGTGAAAAGATTCACATTCAACATTGAACTGGGGTTGAAACGATTAGTCAACATTATCGACAATGTTGACAAATATTTCTGTTGATAGTTGTTTGATCTCATACGACTTAATGTAAGGTCCTACAATTATACGGTTTGATCAGTGTTTAAGACTGTACCTCAGTTCTCCTGGATGCAATCCAGCAGAAGAAGACGTACTTACGAGAGATGCAAATACAACTGAACCAGTAGAGTGTTGGAAAAGTTTTACAAAACTACTACAAAAACATCTTTCATGTGTAAAGGCCCTGATATAGTGATTGCAAAGTTATTTCTCGTTTTTCGCAAGCAGTGGTTTACTGATAGAGAGCTGTTGAGAGCGGCGTTTAGGTGAATATGGGATGTGAGCTACACGCTTTCATCTCAATAACGAAATCAACACAAAACAAACATGACTGTGGTGAGAAAACAGCAGTTAAGAAAGCGTCTGATTTGCACAAGTGCCTGGGATACAGATGATTTTGAAATCTCAATTTTATAACTGGTGGAGATAACAAGCTTAAGGACAGTTTGAACTGATGTTTAATATTCTAATCCTTTGAACGCACACGCTACATGATTCGAACGTGTAACAATAATGATTCGGCCAGACCACAAAACCACACGCTTACCAATTGTAGTTTGATTTTCTCATGTAGACGTGCAAGATTAAACGTGACTTGTCACGAAAAACAAATAGAGGACGATCAATGTCGTCAGCTGGTTCTCCTGGCGTAAATTGTGATTTTGGGGGAAGAAAAACAAAGAAGATGAAAAAAAATGGTTAATCTTCTTTCTAAGCACTCCGCTTTTGTGTCATGTTTGTGGCTGCCAAGTTTTAGCTGTAAAAACATGCAATCCAGTTGGTGAAGCCTGCTTGCTCTTTTTGGCTATCGTGGGTATCAGCAGTGTTGCCAAGTCTGCAGTTTTCCTGCAAAATTGGGCTACTTTAACACTGTTGTTGCGGGTTGTTTTTGATGTCCACGGGTTGAAGCGACCCCAGTAACGTCATATTTAACCCAGGTATTTTATCCCCCCGAACACAATTTTTTATAGGGGACTCCCCTCAAAATGTGATTGGGATACGCTGTAAAAAATTTCCAGTTTCAACTTAAAAACTTAAGTTAAATCAACTTAAAAGTACAAGTCATTTCAACTCACTACAATAAAATACATTTAAATGACTTGTACTTGATTTAACTTAGTTTATTTAACTTAAAATTTTAAGGCAGCTGCTAAGATTAAGTTAAGTTGAAACTGGTAAACACTTTTTACAGTGTAGTTTTGGGGTTTTGTTGTGAAAACCTGGCAACCCTGGGTATCAGGTCAGAGGCAGCTTCAGTTTTTGATCAAGTGAAATTGGGATTGTGTGGGCTCCGACGCAATCGGGAGAAGTAAAATAATGACACTGCACAGTAAAGGATTTTTTTTCAAAAAAAGTCATTTGAGAAAAGCCTAGAATTGAGCCATCCCCCTCATATATATCATATGGGGTGCAAATAAGGCTCAAAATTGGCATAGAGTCTTTGGCCAGCCTAAAATCATGTCATGTTTCACGAATATGTATAACTCAAAATTTTAATGAATTGCAACTCATTAACCCTGATTAATTGATAAAATAATCGACAATTAGTTAGATTATCAAAATTTGTCATTTGTTGCAGTCCTACATTTAACATTAAGTTCGAACTGGAAATCAAACTGTTGACCTCAGAAGTTTTACATGTTATTTCACTCCAAATATCTTATTCACTAACCATCCCAATCCAGTTTAACCAGACACTAGTTTAACCCTGACATAGTCTACCATTATGCTTATTGAAATGAATTAATTGTCATCCTTTAAAGTGCAAACACACCTCCTTTCTGAGATTGTGTATTGTTCGGAAAAGTGAGATCTATTTGCCAGGTGCAATTAATGTTTTAATATTATCATATTTGTGTGATATGTTAAAAACCGGTTTTGTGAAATTTTTGGTTGATCCATGGTATCAGTAATTTATGGAATGATGGTCAAATGATGCAGAGGTGTGGTATCTAAATGCATGGTGTAGTCGAGTGCACTTTCAGCATTTTAAAGAGCAGATTGTGGTGCATAGGTCCAGTAAAGTATGCCAGATCATGGTGATCGGCTGCATCCTCCACAGCCTTGCATTCAGAAACAGCCACAGTGCAAGTTCCATTTCCTGATTTGTACATTGATCACATTGATCCAGACAATGCAAATGGCATGTCTCTTTATTAGTGAATTCCACATTTGTGCTTCGCACAGCAATCTCCCCCTAAACTCGGTAGTAGCAAATGTGAATCTGATGAGAATTTAGCAAAGCAGGGTTTTTTAGACCATTGAAACCCAACTGTTCCACTGTGTATCATGTAAGATTTAAGCATCTGGGCAAATCTGAACCCTTTTTAGATCATTTTTTTGGACACAAGAGCATGTCAGTCATTTGTTGTGTCTTGCTACGATAGTCATGGTTGTTTCATGGGTTTAACCGCTGCTGGCTGTATGGCTGTAACCAGACAGAGAGAGTGTTTTATCAGCGAGTGATTGGAGCCAGGCAGCGGTTGGACTGGAATTGCGGGCTCTTGCAGAAACTTTTGAAGTACGAGGAAATGTTGCTCAACCTTATACCCTGCAGTATGTGCCGAGATATTTTCTGGTACTCTAATGATTTCAAAAAGGCTGTGTAAACAGTGGATTTATTTTCACTCCGAGCTTCCAAAAACTATTAGAGAGGAGTTTGGGGATCTGAGCGCTGAAAACCGAAGCCTCGGCGTGCCTCATGTAGCTTCACGGTAGCTACAGTAAACGATGCTCTACTTCAGCCGGGAGAACTGTGGTTTGTCTGTGAGTGTAGAAATCTTCCCATCTCATTTGCCTTAGTCTGGTACACATTATGAGCCTCTTTTCGTGCCGCTCTGTTATTCTTGCTCAAGTCCCGTCAGTGGCCCAAAGCTCCCCAGAGCCGTGCATTTTCACATGGGCTGATTACCGTTGTTGTGCTTGGCTTCTCTAAACGCACACCTTCTGTAATCGCTGCTGACACCGGCACCTGCACACGACTGCGTATCAAATGCAGCTCTGTGGAAATTACGCAGACAACTGCAGACGACTGTTGCAGAGACTTACATGCCTGTAGAACTGCAGAAATCCCATTTTGTTTACATAGAGTTGGTACCTAGCCAAACAATGAAGAAGAAAGCCAATGTGGTAGATTCAAACGACTTGGAATATAGTCACACCCTGAACTGAGTTTTGTGGTGCTTTACCTCAAAATCTTACATTTCAGCATCTGGCTCCTCTGGAGCTGCTGGAAGCTGACCATATTTCATATTTCATCAAAATATCTCTGGGAGATGCTCTGTGATGTGGTACGGGTGATAACATTAGACATATGTCTTTAGCAAGATAACATCCTGTCCACATGCGACAATAACCAGTATCCATCTCTTTGTTGTGGGAAGACATTCGTGTAATTTGTATCTCCGAAGGGCAGTTTGAAAAGGTTAACAAGTGCATGGAACACAGAGTGATGTAACGTGTGTTGTCACGTTGTAATCCAGGCTTTCACTTTTGTATTATTAAGTGCTCATCTTTCTGACCGCCTAAATGAACAGTCAGTTGGTTTTGAACTAAAACGCTGTTCAGCAATTCAAGACATAAGCAACTATAAGAAAACAACATTAAAATGGCTTAAAGGTGAATACAAGGGTTGAACAAACTGCTAAACCTACATTTTAAACTTAATTCATCCTGCACCGTTTGTGAACACAATACCTGTACTCATTAGAAAACACAACTGTTTGTAATTCTTATGCTTTTTTATGAAAACATAAAATTTTTAGAAAAAAATAAACAAACAAAAAAAAGAAACTAAGGGGAAGATTTACTAACAACATGCACTAGCGCAAACTATTGGCAGGATTTATTAAAGGCACGCAGTGAAACATTTGCGATGAAAAGGAGTGGGCAGTTATTAGGTAAACGTACCTATGGGAACTTTTTTGCAAGATGCAAATTATGTGCCATGTGTGTTTTGTGACATATTTGATGTGAAATGTCCTCGGAGTCGTGCTAAAAGGGTGTTTTTTTCTTCGGAACAGATAAATGTACATATAGTGTTTTTTATGTGACGTTGGTTTTGTATGTGTCACCGCAGTTCTGACTTGAAATGTTGAGTGGCGCTATAAATCAAATCCTCCGTGCCATTTTAAAATAAAGTACCATCTGCGCTACACCTAAATCTACCCAATAGTATGAACAAAAGCAAATGTGACGTAAAAACGCAATCACATGCATGCCGTTTCAGCTTATTTTGCAATCTCTCATCTTTCAGCTGTCAAATTCCATGCCAGCTGAGCTACCAAGCAAGCTTGTTGCATTTGGAAAGCGAAACATATGGAGCTGCAATCATAACTGTGTACAAAAACAATTCAAGTGCTCGCTGTTTTACCACCTTTACTGGTATTTACTGTTGGAAACTGCAGTGATATGAGCTTAGCGTTCAAAATCACATACTCTCTAGAGCAGGTACTTTTTTTTTTTAAGTATTTGAATTAACTTGAGACTTCAAAAAAAGAGTAGTATAAATGTTTGTAGTGTGAATGTAATCTGGATGTTGTCATTGTCATGTACCATTGTCCGTTGTGTCATGTCATTGCCGTTCATAAGTCGTCTCCCGTGGCCTCATGGGATAGTGTCCATCGTATGCACACTTCAGAACCATGCAGAAAGTAGTAGGCACTATATATACATTTCTGCAACACAGTAATTGCCAGGGTTGCCAGGTTCAGGGGATAAATATGACGTTATTGGGGTCGTTTTAACTCGTGGACATGAAAACAACCCACGGCAACGATGTTAAAGTAGCCCAATTCCGCGCAAAAACAGCAGACTTGGCAACACTGGTAATTATGTATCTTACTGCACATTTCAAAGTGAAATGTCCACAGACGTGTCCACAGACGTCAGCGTTTCCAACTCCAGTCCTCACGCCCCACTGCTCTGCATATTTTGCATGTCTCTTTTAGTTAACAAACTTGATTGTGATAACCAGCTCGTTAGACGAGAGCTACGTGCATGAACTGTGTTCCGATTGATATGATCCCTACACAGTGTTCACTGCTCCCTACTCCCTGAGCAGGGAAAATCTGTTGAAGTTTACTTCACTTCTGAACATTTATTCATGGATTTGTGCTGCGCCGGTGCCTGCAGCGTCTTCACACACAGACAAGACTTACTAGAAAAGTGTGAAATGTGACATCATACACCTCTGTAAATAAATACAATTTAAATTCACGTCTCGCACACTTTAATGCCCTTTGAATGGAACATATACACTCGTTTGGAAATGGAGTCATGGCGGAATATCTGGTGATATCCACTTTGCAGGATGCTTACGGTCGAATAGAACAAACTGCGTACATGATAAGAGATACATACAAAACCCCAGGGGTGTGAGGACTAGAGTTAGGAAACGCTGCAATACATGTTTTATTACGTTGCTACAGGCACATATTGCTGCATTTGTATTTGCTGCATTGCTGCTAAACGTTAATGCTTTATCATGTTGGAAATAACCAAAACCAAACCCAAACCCAAACTAAACCTCAATTGCAGCACCATATTGTTACAGCTACCGAGCAAACCTACTTCATTAGAAAACTCATGCATATGAAGCTATATTTGTGACGACAACATTCAAAAGTAATGTAGTTTTCAAATCACGCAGGATGTTAAAGGGGTCATATGATGTGATTTCATGTTTTACTTTGTCTTTGTAGTGTTACAAGCTGTTCGTGCATATATAAGATCCATAAAGTCGCAAACATTAAAGTCTCAAACCCAAAGAGATACTCCTTCTAAAAGTTAAGACTTCCACGCCTTCCTAAAACGGCTCATTCAAACACACCCCCACAAATCTACGTCACTGTGTGGGAAGATTTGCATAAAACTGGCCAAATGTATACGCAAAGAAAGAAGGCATAACTTTTATTCTCGCTGTAGTATTGTTGCAGCCAGAAGCTGTCCGTTTTGTTGCGACAGAAAAACTATTTTGTTTGGCCTTCCAAAAGAGGACAGAACAGTACAGCCCAAATATTCGATTGTGTGCAGCACATTTGTACGGAGGACTGTTTCCTGAACCTGGGAGAGTTTACTGTCCCTCCAGAGTTTGCTGTCTGTCATTCAAAATGGGTTTTTATTGTCTTTGGCTTGTTGCACCGGGGCACAGTGTCAAAATGGTAAGGGCCGTAACATTTCTGTTACACGCTTGAGGTATTGGCCAATCACAACTCACCGAATAGCTCGCCAATCAGAACACACAGTTTTTTTTCAGAATGATGAGCTTGTAAAAACCCTGTTGAAAAATCCAGCATATGCTGGTTAGGTAGGTTTTGATGCTGGGATGCTGGTTTTTGCTGGTCTTTGCTGGTTTATGCTGGTACTTAGCTGGTTTATGCTGGACCTTTGCTGGTTTATGCTGGTACTTAGCTGGTTTATGCTGGTACTTAGCTGGTTTATGCTGGACCTTTGCTGGTTTATGCTGGACCTTAGCTGGTCATGTGCTGGTCCAGGACCATCTTAAACCAGCAAAGAGCCAGCATAAACCAGCAAAGGACCAGCATAAACCAGCTAAAACCAGCATCTCAGCATCAAAACCTACCTAACCAGCATATGCTGGATTTTTCAACAGGGAATCAACATGTTTCAGAAAGGTGGGGCAGAGAGGAGCAACAATAATGTACAGTATGTGGAAAATAATGTGTTTTTTGAACCTTATACCACGTAAACACATTGCATTACACCAAATACACAAAATAATGTTGTTTTTAGAAACATTATATGACCCCTTTAAAATCGTCTTTAAGTCATAACATAAAATTCTGCTAGTAACTGTGTGAAAATTAGGCTTTATTAATCAAAACTCTGTCATACTTTGTGTGAAAAGGAATAAAAGTTGTCAGTTTTAGTGCCTCTGGTGTTAATTTCAAGTAGAAACGGCAGACAAATAGGTACTTTTTTTCAGTTTTGTCGAAATGTAAATAGAGGCATGTATTTCCAAAGCCTTTTTGCCCACTCTTTCACTATATAGTATGGAAGTATGCAATTTCAGATGCAGCCCATGCCGTAACCTACTGTGCGTCCGTGTTGTTAGTAGATTTCCCATTCCTGATTATCATCGGCTCTGCTTGTTTTCGACCCTACGCTAATTTGCGCTGCTCTTAGTAGATTGCGTTGATAGTTATGGAAATGATCTGACTGTGTCAGTGTTCTTTAATTTGCGCATTGTCAGTGGATCAGCTTTCCCATCAGAAATTTTATGGGATTGCATCCTCGCACTAATTTGCCCTTATTATTAAATCTGGCCCTAAACGTGAAGGCCCACCATTAAACCTAACCCTTGGCGGGATGTAACACATGAAAAAGCACCATCGTTTGAGTTCTTACAATTTGCCAAAATGTAAAAATAGTTCTGAATTATTAGTGAAATTTACAAGTGGATCCTACACCATTTTTTTCAGCGTAGAACAACTACCCAGAACACCGTTGCATTTCAGTCGAGTTGTTCATTTGAAACGTTTTAAAGGTTTTCGAGAGGAACAGCTTGGCCTGTTCTCAGCTCTAATTTTTCCTACGGCATAGCGAGGAGCATGGAGAGCATTTGTACCATTTTTCCGCGTAAGTGCACACAAGTGCCTGAGGCACTAGACAGACACATACACCGGGTCTCGCACTGATGTCACAGCACAACGATTTATCAAGGAGAAATCCTCCCGATGTACAGTACACACTACAACATTTACACACTCTGTCACCACGATGAATTATGTGATTGCAGTCAATGAGAAAATCTACTGTATTTTGAGCGCCATTTACAGACAGGCGCGGCGAGAGAGAGAGCGAGCGAGCGAGAGGAGGGGGTTTCAATCCGGCGGCGCGTGTTTGCGGCCCGTGTTGAGAGACTGTCAGCGTTTAAAACGAGCATTTTGATTAGGCTCCGATTGAGGAGTCTCTCTCTGCCTTGCCTCGTCCTGGGTGATTAGACTAAAACGGTCGCTCGTCTTGACTGGAGATCGCAGCAGTTCCACATAACACGCTCCGTGATTGAAGGTCGAAATATTTTGAATTCTAATGGAGGCTGGCTGGATGAATTGCCTGAAATAGACTGTAGAATTTCCGAACAGCCTCAACCTCCCTATCCAACCTCCCCCCCCACCCCAACCCACCCCGTGTCCGCTGTGAAAAGAACGGTTGGGAATGGCTGTGCTTGATGATCATAGAATTACTGGATGGTGATTCTAAACCCCTCAAAGAGGAGTTGCTATGGAGATCTCGTTCCAAACTGTGAAATGATTCCCCTCAGAAAGCCTGGAGAGCAGAGGGCTGAACACATCATTGTTCAGGTGGTGGTTGGTTAGGAAATTGCCGGTGGCTGAGCAATCACAGCGGCGGCTATAGTTAAGGATCTAAAACGGTTTGCTCTCGGAATGGTGTGGGACAACACGGATGTGCATATGATGGTTCCTTTCAATCAAGCCGCTCTCAGACGCGCACCGGGCCAGGGAAATGACAGACGGAGAGCTCCCGTGAAAGACGAATGAAAACCATTATTGTCTCTCAAAGCTAATGAAATCTGGGACTGTCCTGATATATCTATTCTTCGACTGCGTGAATCTCAGAGCCCGTTTGAAAGGTTATCTTCCCTGTCAAGTGAAACCTCTCAATGTCTCATCTACCGCCGCTCCCGGCCTCTGTAATATTATGTTAATGAAGTATTCCGGAAAAGATTTGGCGAGAGAGCAAACATTTCGGCCCGCGACAAATGAGGTATTTTCGACAAACGTTAGCCGTTTGTCCCTCTCGAATTTGCCAGACAAGGACTCGTCTTGTTTACGCTCCGTAAACACGGTGAGTCCATTATATTTGTGTGCGTAACCGGATTATTTTGCTGTTGTGTAGACAGAGGCGAATGGCTTCTTCTTCTGACAGACTCGTAAAGTAGCTTTTACGGTCTTGAATACCAGGGCAATTGCAGCGGCACATTCGTGTAGAACATCTTAACAGCGAGCCAAGGAATGCAAGTGATCTAGATGTGCTCTTCCCTTTTCACGTGTGAGAACACGCACAGGAAGCGGACTGCCGCTGAGTACTGTAATTTGAGTGAATGATGTCGATCACATGGTCTCGCAGCCATCAACAACAAAAGAGACAGTCGTGGCATCAGAATCTGTCCTGAATGCGTCATATGTTTTTCTGCTTAATAATGGACGTGCCTTGAACTAGATATCTGTAATACGGCGAATCCTCAGTGCTGTGCAAACGTATGATAGCTTGTACCACAAAACCCACGTATAATGCAATATGTACAGTAAATTACAGGTTTTAGACTATACGACACATCTTCAGTACACCTTGTGCAAAACACACAGATAAAAGTCAAATATCTGTAGGGGCAAAGCTTCAGGAACTAAAATTACGCATATGTATTACAATCTACAGATACTAAATGATGTAAATGACTATAGAAAAAACCTATAAATCAATACTTGCTAAAAATTATACACACAGTTGTTGAACATAATGACAAATGACACATTTTTAAAAAAATAACTTGCACACTATGCAATGAATTTACCATAAATTACAGGCTATATATGTGACCCTGGACCACAAAACCAGTCTTAAGTAGCACGGGTATATTTGTAGCAATAGCCTAAAATACACTGTATGGGTCAAAATTATCGATTTTTCTTTTATGCCAAAAATCATTAGGATATTAAGTATTTTGTAAATTTCCTACCGTAAATATATACTGTATTTATAAATATAAATACAAAACTTCAGTTTTGATTAGTAATATGCATTGCTAATAACTTCATTTTAACAACTTTAAAGGTGATTTTCTCAATATTTAGATTTTTTTGCACCTTCAGATTCCAGATTTTCAAATAGTTGTGTCTTGTATCTTAATGGAAAGCTTGTTTATTCAGCTTTAAATCTCAATTTTGAAAATTTGACACTTATGACTGGTTTCGTTGTCCAGGGTCACAAGATCATCTATAGATAAACAAATATAGATATTATAGAATATAGCTATGTAGATATAGATAATACATCTAATATATAAAGATATATTGTTTCTATTAAAATGTAGACACATTTTGTCTTTTGTTCCTTAGTTCTTTGTGGCAAAATGTTTTTAAAATTCTTTAAATTCGAATTTTCTTTTTAAAAAATTGCACAGCTGTTCTGTGTAAAAATGTTAAATCTCTTCACAGGCAGTTAAACAATCTCAAATGTGACTTCTTTGTGTGTCCGTGTGTATGAACACTTGTATTTGCTGGTGTTGTGGCCCTACAGATCTCTTTTCTCAGTGAGACTTTGGCTGTTCTTTTAAAGATGAAGGCTTTTGTTGGGTCAGACAGCCCAGGCACACCTGCTAATGGCCCCTCCAAACATACAGTAACTAAAGAACAGCAGTAAAATGGTAATTGCCAGATAGACTTGACTTCTGAGGCCGCTCTCCCTCTTTCCCTCCTCCAGAGCTCTTTTTTTCCCCTTCTTTTTTTACGGTTCTTCTTGCGGCTGGCTGTGGCGCCGTGCCCTCATAAGTGCAGTCTTCGCAGAGAACTTTACCCAACCTGTTGTTAAAGAACTAATTGTGGAGATTTCCCCTCGGCTTGTCCTCTGCTATCCGTGTTTATTCAAACATCGAACACATGCTTTCACTCACCGGGAAATGTAAATATAAAAAAAAAAATGGTAGAGAGCTCAAGATGCAGGACTATATTTCACGTTTTATACCTGTAATTTTTTCCCCGCTTTTAAATTAATTATATATATTTAGTATTAGTTTTGTCTATGCTTAACAATATTATAATTTTTTTGAAAATAATTTGTTATAATTTAATAAAAAAAAAAAAAAGTATTCTCATTTATGATCTTGACTATTTATATTGCTCTGCATTCAACAGAGACTGATTTGAAGGAATCCCTGTCAAATGAAAAGTAAAATACTGAAAGAGAGATTCCCTTGAGAAATTAAATATATAAAATACAATGGTGCTTAAATGAGCAGATATATTTTTTATAAATTTCTGGCCATCCAGGAACGACTCGTGTCATTTTTTTCTTAAAGTTCAAGCATTAACGCAGAGAACAATAGCACATTTTCTTCCCAATCACTGCAGAACTGGGAGCCGGCAAATTGAAGCAGCAAAACAATAATTCCCTTGATTAGCCCCTTTCTGTGTGGGGTAAGTGAACTGTTTATACTGTGGAGTACCTCAGAGAGAGCAGAGCAACCAAAACAGCCTCATTAGCCGCACAGTAATTGGATAACTTCATTTCAGCAGGACAACCAGAACACGTCATGACAGCTTTCTGCAAAGTGCAAGACTTTACCTTACATATGACACAGGACAAAGTCGCCTTCATAAAACCTTTTATTAATAATATTAAGACACACTGTTAGATCATATACAATGCTTGATAGATCATTTTTTAATGGCATATTTTACATTTGTTCATAGGTGAATGTACTCCAGAGCCTTCAAACATTATGTAATGACTTAATGCAATAAACAAATTATTATAAAATTTTATCAAAATAATTAAGTGGATAAGAGGATGCTTTTTTATTTTATATATATTTAAAAAAAAAGATTCTTGTTTTGTTGATAACCTATAGAATCATTGAATATTAGGCTTTATTAAAGTAAAACCTTTGTTTTGTTTTGCATATGGAGTCATGCAACTGATAAAAATGAAAGCTTTTGTTTTGTTTGATAACACATATAATCTTGCAACTGTTTGCAAAAGAAACTTTTGTTTTGCTTGCCATATAGAATCATGAAACTGTTACAAAATGAATCTTTTGTTTGTTTTATTTTGTTTATAACTTAAGCATGATGGAATAATAGAAAGTGAAGCTTTAGTTTTGTTTTGCACATGGAATCATGGGACTGCTACAAATGTAAGCTTTTATTTTGTTTTGTTTGATAACATATAGAATCATACAATTTTTACAAAGTGAAGCTTTTTTTAGTTTTTGATAATATGTTAGAAAATAAAGCTTTTGTTTTGTGTTTTGATAAATTGTTGAATCATGGAAGATTAGAAAGTAAAGCTTTTGTTTTGTTTTGTTTTTTTGTTTTGTTTTTGTTTCGATAAATTGTTGGATCATGGATTATTAGAAAGTAAAGCTTTTATTTTGTTTTTTGTTTTGTGTTTGTTTTGATCATCTGTTGAATCAGTGAAAATGTAAAAAGTACAGCTTCTGTTTTGTTTTCTGTTTGCTTTGATAATCTGTTGAATCATGAAATATTAGAAAGAAAAACTTGTTTTTTTTTTTTTTTGTATTGTGTTTGTTCTGATAAATTGTTGAATCATGGAAGATTAGAAAGTAAAACTTGTTTTGTGTTTGTTTTGTTTTGGTTTGGTTTTGATAAATTGTGGAATCATGGAATATTAGAAAGTAAAGCTTTTGTTTTGTTTTTTTGTTTTGTGTTTGTTGTCTACAAATTTAAACTTTTACTCTGTTATGTTTGGTAACAAAATCATAAAACTGTTTGAAATGGAATCTTTTGTAGTTTTGTTTTCTATAGAATCTTGAAATATATGAAAGTGGGACTTTTGTTTTGCTTTGTACATGGAATTATAGAACCGCTACAAATTTAAGTTTTGTTTGATAACAGAATCATGAAACAATTTGAATAGGAATCTTGTTTTCGTTTTTATAGAATCATTGGACTCCTACAAAGCGTAGCATTATTGTATTGTATTGTTTTGTTTAGTTAATCTATAGAATCATGGAATATATGAAAGTGAAGCTTTTGTTTTGCTTACGGAATCATGGAACTTGGAACATGGTTTGTTCGATAATGGAGTCATGAAACGGTTTGGAAAAGAATCTTATTTTGAGTCAAGGTTTTATCAAGTTTTATTTTGAATCATGGGATTTTTATGAGCAGTTTGTGGTAGCATTGCTGTGAATTTGAGGGAAGTGGGTTATAATTATCTAAGCAAAATCAGTTTTGTGTCATTGTTTAGGTAAGTGAATCATCAATATTATCTAGCTCAAACTTGTTTGACATCGTTAGGGTGACATGTAAGATAGATGGTATGAATAATTGTCATGACGTATTGCATGCGGGGCCTGTGCTGTCATCGGCCGGCTCCAGAGAGGTGTCAGCTAAAATACCTTCAGGCCCATTGCAAAAAACACACATGCCGATCATAGCCACTCATGTCCCCCGCTCGACGATTGGGCTCCAGACATCTATGATTTATGAATGAAAAAGTGTGCTTGCTTAACAAATATAGACTGTCTTCAGCTTGCAAGTACCAGTACTTGATCACATTTTTGGTATGTAAACGCATTTTTTGAACTGTAAAAACTTAGCATGCGTATGCATGTATATGGTGTGTGTGTGTGTGGTTGTGTAATGATGAGTCTACTGTGTAGGGTTTCACACAGCATGCAGGCTTTCAATGGAATTACTAAAAACTTCATGCCAGGTCATGTGACCTCTTCCGAGTGCCGTGACTGGTCAGGCTCGTGACTCATTACCTCTGAGAAGACCTGTAACGCGGGCAGTGATTGGTTCTTGTTCCGCACCAATCACAATTTTGCTTTTTGTCTGTGTGCCGGCTAGCAGCCCTGCCATATAATGATGGTTGTACTGAATCAGACCTTAAGTGTCTCAGAGATTCATTATCTAATCACTACCAGGACGACCCTCCACAATACACCCTGATTATGATCAGAGGACCCTACACTCGCTACACTGCCTTCACTTTCACACCAACATACATGCAACAAACACACAGCACCACCATTTGCCCCCGTGTGTATAAAGGAGCCCACCGTGGTATGAAGTAGGGCTAAAGTGTTTTTTTTTTTTTTTTTTTTTTTTTATTATCATGGCTGTATAAACATGAGTGTTTGAATGAATCTAGTCTAGATTTAGAGTGTTCCTCATTTTATAAAAACAGCGAAAAAAATGTATTCTCTCAGACAGTACTTTAAAAAAAATAGAAGCAGTAATTAAAGTTTTGATGAAAGTTTGATGAAAGTCATCACTGAGGTATGATTCAAGTGCCTAATCAATTTTATAATAATTATTAATGATAATTACTGCCTGTTATTTCTTTTTTTTTTTTTTTTTGCAATCGTCTTGCATTATGTGAAATAAAAATGAAAATAGAGTATTTAACACAGACATTACTCATTTTTAAAATAATATACTTGTGGAGACTTGCATATTAATTGCGTTTTAATTTTTTTATAGTTTAAATTGATATTAAATGCAATTAGCTGATTTTTGAAGTGCCTTTTGACCTACTTAAGTAGGAAGTAATTTTATAATTACTTTTAACAAGTATTTAAGATAAACTAAAATATACTTTGATGCCAATTCTAATGAAACTTGTCATGTAGTTAAATATATCTGCAATAGATATAGTTGCAGTTTACTACTTTTAAAATATATTAACTTTAAATATAATGTTGAATAACAAACTACTGTTAAATATCAATTACTTTAGATGTGCTTTAGTATAGTGAATATATCTAAATAACTCTACTTCTTTAAAATATTATATATATATATATATATATAAAGTTTAAAGTAGTTTTAAGTAGTGCTGTCAAATGATTAATCACGATTAATCGCATCCAAAATAAAAGTTTTTGTTTACATAATATATTTGTGTGTACTGTGTATTTTTATTATGTATATATAAATACACACGCATGTATAAATTAAAGAAAAACATTTTGTTTGTATATTAAATATATTTATATATTATAAAAATTGGATGAATATACATTTATTAATGTAAATACATGTAAATATTTTCTAAATATATACTGTATGTGTGTGTGTGTGTGTGTGTGTGTGTATACATATATTATGTAAACAAAAACTTTTATTTTTTTTTAAGAGTACTTAAGTGTGTTAAGAAACGGTCATGAAAATGTATTCATATTAAATACACATAATTAGCTTTTATTTCATTATTTTAACAATTTCTTTCTATTTACTTCATATTATCTACAAGTACAGTTCTTTCAAAAACAAAAGCGCAATTTCAATATTCTTTTTTTTACAAAGGTGTGATAGTGAATGTTTTGATGGTGTTTGTGTGTGTATATCAGCTCGTACACAGACAGCACTATACTATATCTGACACTGTAGTAATTGTATGCTTGTAAGTGTTTGTTTGCAGGTATGTGTTTCCAGGAAGTGAAGGATGTAATCTATAAGTCTGAAGGGTGAGAGGGTTTATTGGAAAGATCATCCACACACACACACACACACACACACACTGTGTGACGCTCTAGATGTGTGTCAGTGCAACTACAACCAGTCAATGCCCCAGCATGCACCACCCTCCCAGCATGCCTCAAATCACTGCTCTCTCATGCCGTTCCAATCTGAAAAATATATGTATTCTTTCTTCTGTTTTTTCTTTTCTCGTTCCCCTCCCCCTCCTCTCGCTGGCCCATTTCTCTTCTTTTTCTGTGGAAATTGAGAATGTTGGCAGGTCAGGGGGTTTTGTGCTGCAGAAATCATTAGCAGAGAGATACTAACACAGCGGCTGAACCCGGGTCAGCGCTCCACGCTAATGAAAGTCTCTCCAGCAGCAGCTTTTCATCTGGAGTAAAACTCAAATCAGAGAGCTGCTTACATTCATAGCACTGGCATTCTGGGAAAAGACTGAATACTCCGGGTGACCCACAATCCATAAGCAGGACATTAAAATGTTTGGAATGCACTTCTATCTATATGTCTGTCTGCCCATCCATTCATCAATCCATCAATCCATCATTTTATCATTCTACCATTTTACCATTCTATCTATTTGTCCATCCGTCTGTCCACCCATCCATCCATGCATCCATCCATTCATCAATCCATCATCTATTTATGCATCTATCTATCTATTGTTCTGTCATTCTATCATTCTATCGTTTATATTTCTGTATCTGTCTGTCCATCTGTCTATCTATCTATCTATCTATCTATCTATCTATCTATCTATCTATCTATCTATCTAT
>JAHKKF010478534.1:0-10406 GCA_019740295.1 Labeo calbasu | reverse complement strand
TGATTAATCGTATCCAAAATAAAAGTTTGTGTTTACATAATATATGTGTGTACTGTGCATATTTATTATTTACGTATTTAAGAAAAATGCTATTAATATATAAAATATTTATAATTATATTTAATCTAACTTATATATATATATATATATATATATATTCTCAACTTTTATTTTGGATGTGATTAAATAATATAATATAATATAATATAATATATAGGGCGGTCAAACGATTAATCACAATTAATTGTATTCAAAATAAAAGTTTGTGTTTACATAATACATGTGTGTAGTGCATATATAAACACACACACACAAGCATTTATATATTTAAGAAAAATGTTACTTATATGGAAAATATGTATAATTATATAAAATCTAACTTTACTTATAATATAATATAATATAATATAATATAATATAATATAATATAATATAATATAATATTCAGAAGTTTGGGGTTAGTAGGATTTTTTTTAGGAAACATTAGATTGGTCAAAACAACAAATGCTTTTAAACTTTCTATTCAAAATTAAGTGGTACAACTATTTTAAATGATTTCTAAAGGAGCAATTGAAAACTGGAGTAATGATGCTGAAAATTCAGCTTTTCATCACAGAAATAAATTACATTTTAAATTAGAATTTATTTATTTTGTTTATTTGTATTTTCATAACAAGATCAATGTTTTTTTTAATTATTTGACTGGTGTATACACACATACACACACACACATTTTTGAAAAACATCCATTAGAGAACATTCTAAGCAAAAACGTTGCCTAGTGACATTTCATTTTAAATTAGAAAACAGTTCTTTTAAATTATAATATTTCAGAATATAACTCTTTTGCAGCCTTGGTAAACATAAGAGACTTCATAGAAAAAAATGAAGGAAAAAAAAAAACAATCCAATGACCTCCATATTTATCTATATATTAGATCCACAATGACTAGTTGTCTAGCTCTGTCAGCACACACAATCACACAAAGCGAAATGAAAAAAAAAGCTGAAAAACAACTCTGAAGAAGCCTAGCCGTTCAATTCAAAAGATATAAACTCAGTACCCTCTCTATTATTCACTCTTTATAGCACTCCTACCTTCCTCACCACACAGAGCACCTGTTCAGACAGCAGATTTCTCCAGCCCACAGATTCATGATCTCAGCCAAACGCTGAACACTGATCCAGAACCAGTCCCGCTGATCTCTGTGGAAATGACTCCGCTCTATTAGCGCTTCACTTTAGCGGAATCATTGCGGGATGGTTTCTAGCTGATGCTGCTGCTGCTGAATTACACTTGTTATTTGGGACACCATCAAGATTTAAAAGATAAAATGGAAAATGGACAGACATACAAAAAATTTAAACGCTCTGACAGTCACATTGACAGCCAGTAGCTGGGATGTGGGGCGGAGTGTGTCAAGTGCACACGCACAAATACACACACACACCTGGGGTCATCCTGCCCTGTGCGGAGAATAAAAGAGGTCATGCTTCGCTCAGAGACTGAAGGGGCACTGAGGCATTGCTATGGGCTGCAGACTTCCTATAAACACCTAGCAGTGGGTTTATGGGTTTGGACAGGTATGACACATGCACACACGCACAGCTGATGCATGCTAAGCATTATTGCCCGCAAACAAAAACTTAATTGAGGTCACAAGCATCCACGTCTATCTGAATGGAATTGAATATGAAGTGCATACTAACCGAGACTATACGTTTTCGCCTTTAGCCATAAATGACCTTGCGGTACTATGTGAGCGTTTGCAACTCGTTGCCTAACAAGCAATTCATTACACAGCAATTAGACCCCAAATTAATTAGCAGTTTAGATACATACCCCTGTTAAGCGACTCGTCATCATGTGATTAGTACTTCCTTCAAGTAAAATGCCCACTTAGGAACACTCTCAGACATACTCAAGTTCATAAGTGCACACACACAAACATGCTTACAAAAAAAAAAAAATCTCTATATGCTGATAATGACAAAAACACTGGTATGGTATGAAGCAGAATTGCTAACGCACACACAACACGAGTCTCCAAAGGCCTCATCAGTCACCACATACTCAACGATTGGGGAAGGGGAGAGATAGATAGATAGACAGATAGATAGAGAACTGCCCAACTTCCTCCAACTTTTATAAATAAAGAGTCAGATTCTCTTTTAGTCCTTCAGTTCAGATAAAAAGCTCAGACTAGTCTGCGGGCTAGAATCCAGACACTGAGATTCACCTTTATAGAAATATTTTTATATGACAAACAAGGTTTGGTGTCAATAAAAACAATTTTGGAAAGTAGGGCTGAAACGATTCCTCGAGTAACCCGAATACAAAAAAATCATTTGCCTCGAGGCTTCGTTTAGCCCATTTACTGAACACTGTGTTTCCCCACGGACCATTATTACTGACCCACAAACCGATAAACGCTGGACATATTTAAGAGCGTAAATCAATGGTGGTTAGTTATGATGTCATGATGATGACATGATGATGTGACACACAGAAAGTTAGGAAGTTAGTCAATATCAAACAAAGAGGGCCTCAGCATGATTACAAATGTGATACTGATTTTATGCAACAGTTCATCAATAACCAAGAAGTTAACATTAAGAGACCTACATTCTAGACAGCATATTGCCTGTTTTTGTTCTATTTCGCCAACAAATATCCATTCCACAGCACAACACTGTTGTGCGTCTTTGAGCAACATAACAGTGTTTTGTTCTTGAATTAATCACTTGTTAAATGATTCAGTTCAATCGCAATGACTCACTTACTTAACAGTGACTTGCTGCCACCTACTGGCGGGTTTTAATTTCACATTTAAAGTATCTTAATTTTAAAATACATGTAAATATCAGTATTCAATGTTTTGTTTAAAATAACAAAATATTATTTATGCATTTGCAACTGCAAGTTAAATGCATTCATATCCCTCTGAGCTGAATTAAATAGTGTGTAAATGTAGTGTGTACATCTAAATGCCTCAATTTCTTGATTTTTGCCATTTTAGGTGTATTAGGTTGTAATGTTTACCTTCTTCTAAAGTAATGTAAAATGGATTTTTGTATTTCTAGTTTTTATATATATATTGATATATTTGTATTGAATGTAATTTGGCAAATAAATGCATTAAATGGGTTTAGTTTTCAGGGTTATTAATGTATGCAATTTCAGCAATAAAAATGTTCATTTTTCCAAAAGAAACAAATTAGTTGTTTATTTTAAGTGACCTATCTTATTTTCTCTTGCATATTTACTATTGCTGTTTAATAAAAAAAAAAAAAAAAGACTTCTTATTTGATTACTCGATTAATCGATGGAATAATCGGTAGAATACTTGATTACTAAAACAATCGATAGCTACAGCCCTATTGGAAAGCAATTAATACTTTCATTTAGCAAAAAAATCATTAAATCAATCAAAAATGGCAAAGACATTTATATTGTTATAGAAGATTTTTATTTTTAATAGAACTTTGCATTCATCACAGAATCCTGAAAAATTTGCATAATGGTTTCCACACAAATATTAATTTTCAACACTGATAATAATAAGAAATGATTCTTTAGCACCAAATCAGCATATTAGAATGATTTCTGAAGAATCATGTGACACTAAAGACGCTGAAAATTCAGCACTGCATCATGGAAATATATATTTAAATGCAAATTAATTATTTTAAATTGTAATAATGCCATTTGGTTATTTTTTTGTCAGTGCTAGGTTGGATGAGATGTTTTGCAGCTGTTGTATGGTTAAAATTACAATATTTGTCATTGGTACTATTTACTTATCATTAACATCAAGCTCAACAAATATTACACACCAGAATCTACATGAAAACACAAAATAATTTTCCTTTGATTTAGATACAAATCAATTGATTGCTACTACTAATCTAAAAATCACTGTGACTATTTGGGAAACAAACCAAAGTGGTGTGTGTGCACCATATCCGTCTACGAATGCATCAATTTTCCAATCAACTTGCAGTTTGCTCAGGCGAGCGATGTTGAGGAGACCTGTCGAAGGTTGTGTGTTCAGTTACATCTTCAGATATCCCAACCATACAGTTTAATGCACAACAAGCCAACCCTTAAATGTGACAGATATTTCCCTGTCAGCTCCTATAACTCAAGAGCACCTCAGACATCCACAGTCATTTGGGTAATACATCTCAGCAAGGCAGGCTGAACCAAACTAAATTGCCCATAATGCCTTTCTCTGGAGTGGCCAAGCATTGAATTACCACATATCAGGATCACTGCACAATTATGGCACATTTAAAGACACATTTTATAAATGATACGATTGTATTTTTTACTCTTGAAGTAGTACTGTATGGAAATTGGAAACTACATGAAAATCTGCAAGTGTGTGCACTTACTTGGCAGATGGACAGCATAAAGACCCGCAGAGGGAATAAAATGTGGTTCCGTGAGCACGTCAAAGGCAAAAAACATGTCTACTGGCCCAAAAGACACAGATGTTCGAGACAAAAATGACAGGAATGATGAATGGCTCCATCTTAAAATTCACTGGAGTTACAGGGAACCCTTTCCAAATCTACTATTCAAAAAGTTCTTACAGCAATAAAAGAGAGAGAAATAACTCATGAATGCCCAGCACTGTTATCATAGAATTACCACTTTCTAAAGGACATCTTCTCTAACATGCAGAGAAGTATTACAACTCATTACAACTTCCTCACAGGTAGGCACAAAAAATGAAAAAAATTAGAATTTGAAAGCTGGATTTTTTACATTTTTAGCAGTCTGGTAGTCCCTTATTGGTTGACTACCATTTGACCTGCTGTTTAAAAGTTTGCGTTTGCGTAAAAAAATGTTTTTGAAAGAAATCCCTTATGTTCACCAAGGCTGTATTTATTTGATTGAAAACAGAGTAAAAATAAGAATATTGTGAAACATTATTACAATTTAATATAAACTGTTTCAATTTTAATATATTCTAAAATGTAATTTATTTCTGTGATGCAAAGCTAAATTTTCAGCAACCATTACTCTGATCTTCAGGGTAACATTATTCTTCAAAAATCATTCTAATATGCTAATTTGCTGCTGAAGAATATGTTCTTATTATTATCAATTTTGAAAATGGATCATTGTGCAGCCGTGGAAACCACAGTAATTTTTACAGAATTCTTTGATGAAAAGAAAGTTCAAAAGAGCAAATTTATCATTAAGAATGTCGTTACTTTTAATCAATTTAATGCATCCTTGCTAAATCAAAAGTATTAAATTCTGGCCAACAACAAAATGAAATAAAAATATATTTTACTGACCCAAAACTTTTAAACGGTTGTGGTATGTCCTTCAAATTTAAGTATAATGTCTATTTTGTCCATATCTGCTGGGCACAGAAAAATAATAGCACATCCATTTCAACAAGCCACACAATCTGAGGTATTATATGTCTGTAGCACAAATAGTGACGTTAGAAGTTTGTTCAAAAGGATTCTGTGCTAAAATATTAATAAAAATGAGTGAATTCACCATTTTTCTCTCTTTGCTTACTTTACTTCGGTCTATAGAGCTGAAAGATTGACTGGCAGATAAGAAATACAAGTCTGTGTGTGTTGGCGGGGAACAGTGGTTCAGTTCAGTTCATTTCAGTGGCCCTTGTGACCTCAAAGTGCTGTCAGCAGTTTTAGGGTTCAACATTGACAGACAGACACACAGAAACACACACACTTGAACACACAGCTCAATCTGAACAGACCCTACACAAAACAACACCTCAAGGAAAGAGATATGGAGCAACTCTTTCTCCTTTGCTGTCTCGACCGTGTCAATCCAGTCAGACCTGCACAAATGTTTGACAGAAAGCACCTGCAATGCCTCTAATGCCCCAAAAACATGAAATCATTTCTGTCTCTTTCACACTTTCATGTTTTACAGTTCATACTTTTAAACTACCAAACACACGTCCTTCACTTTGGCAAAAATTGCTGAATGCAGTGCACAACATGCAATAATGTCAGTCGATCTGTTGAACTCACCCACTAGTCAACCGCAAAAAGACAAGAACTGAATAAAGAAGATTTACACACAAATATGTGAAAAGAAATCATATTAGCATGGTGATGTTTGCGTGTCCTTCAAGCAAATAATGGGCATTACTGCCCTGAGATTAAAGCCAATTTGTATGATCTGTTAAACAGACGTCTTTCTTCCAACTGCCGCTTTTATTTGACCGTAAACCCACAGAAACACAGCTTTTGTTGATTTGAAAAACACTTGGTGAGTATTCATCATCATTCATTATTATTACAGCAGAAAAGAAGTCATCCGAATGATGATGCCTTGAGAAAAAGATTTAAAAACAGTAATTCTTCAGTGTCAGTTCTATTCAGAGTCTAATAAATTACAAATTAAAAAAGAGCCAAAGATGTACAGCAAAAATGGATGTAAGGGAGCAAGGACAGATGGATGGATGGATGGACAGATGGAAGGATGGATGGATGGATGGATGGATGGATGGATGATGGATAAAGGAATGAGGAATAAATGATGAATGGATAAATAAGGCAGTGATGATGGATGAATGGATGGATGGAGTGATAAATGAAGGAAGAATGGATGGATGGAAGGATGGAGTGATGAAGGAAGAATGGATAGATAGAGTGATGGATGGATAAAGTGATAAATGAAGTAAGAATGGATAGATAGAGTAATGGATGGATGGATAGATGGATGGAGTGATAAATGAAAGAAGAATGGATGGATGGATGGAGTGATAAATGATGGATAGATGAATGGATAAGGGAATGAGGAATAAATAATGAATGGATAGAGTAATGATGATGGATGGATCGATGGATGATAAATGAACGAAGAATAGATGGATGGATAAAGGAATCAGGATTAAATGATGAATGGATAGATAGAGTAATGATGATTGATGAATGGATGGAGTGATAAATGATGGATAGATGGATGGATAAAGGAATGAGGAATAAATGATGAATGGATAGAAAGAGTAATGATGATGGATGGATGGATAATAAATGAAGGAAGAATGGATGGATGGATAAAGGAATCAGGATTAAATGATGAATGGATAGATAGAGTGAAAGTGGATGGATGGAGAAAGGAAGAATTGATGGATAGAGTGATAAAGGTAGGAAGAATGATGAATGAGTGGACAGAGTGAAGGTGGATGGATGGATGGATGGATGGATGGATGGATGGATGGATGGATGGATGGATGGATGGATGGATGGATAGATTATGGGTAAAAGAAGGAAGACTAAATGATGGATGGATGGATGGATAGAGTGATGAAGGAAGTATGGAGTAATAAAGAAAAGAAGGGAGAATGGATGGATGGAGAAAAGAAGAATGGATGGATGGATGGATGGAATGATGAAGAAAAGAAAAAGGAAGGATAGATGGATGAAAGAAGGAAAGAAAGTCTTTCCCTGAAATAAGTTTTTGTTTGACATTGTGGGAAAGTTGCAGAAACAAACCCCAGCAGACTTTATGTGACAACAAATAAAGATTCAGTATTCAATATCGAATTCCTCTGCCTGAATACATGAGATTCCTGAAAATAGAAACACAACCGTAGGATCAGATTGCTGCGGTCTTCGCTGGTCCCTGCTAGCGTGAGACCAGGAGCAGCATCTCATTCCCCTGTGGATCATAAAGAGGATGCTTTTAAACACCAAACAAATTGTATATTCAAGGTCACACGCTTAATTTCTGGGTTCATTTGAGCTGCTGTGCTCCTCCAAACCTTGTCTACATCAATAGCAGGGTGTGTTTATGCCTGCGTGTGTATGTTGATCGCAGTTGCGATGCCTCATTAAGCAGTATGTTCTGGTAAGGGTGGGCGCAAGGCCTCGTCCTCCTAAACTCAGCAGCCGCGTCCAGCAGTTTTTTCCAGCCATTACCTCCTCCAGCATTAGACCTACACATTAACATACAAGAGCTTTTTATGACAAACCATTCCCCCACGATGAGCATGTGTGTGGGTAAAGAACGGCCAGTAACGCAGCAGGACACTCCAATGCCTCCCACTGTCTGATGGACGGCAGCGATTTGCTCCATTTGCACCTGTGAGCAGGTAATAAATGAGGAGGTTCACAAAGAGCTTTTTACCCACAAGGACAAAGACAGCAATTTCACCCTGAGAGAGGAGAGGCTGAGTTTACCTTGCACTACTACACACGCATACACGTTTAAACCAGCTGCATTGCACCATATGGACCATAATGGCCTCAAAGCACGTGTGTATGTGTGTGACAAAATGTGTGTGTAGCCACGGCCATTACACCTTACATGGCTGTTTTTAGGGTCCGTAGGGTGCACCGACTGCCTTCTGCCACTTACAAAGAAATAGAAAAAAATCTTAAAAAAAAAAAAAAAACAGTTTATCAAGAATTTTTATTCATTTTTCCTGTACTTGTGTAAGTACAGGAAAAAAAAAAATTAGAAATTTAAATAATGTGCATTTATATTAAAATTTCATACAATCAGTGAAATTCCCATAAAAAAAGGATCTAGAAACATCATAAAAATTCATTTAAATGTTACATATTAACAATAAATAAAAACATACAAATTTATATATCACGCACATAAATCATGAGTGTGATATACTGTATATGCATGTTTTTATTTATTATTAATTGATCATATTTGTATTAATTATATAGACAGATATATACACTCGACTGTACAATGAATAAAAATTCCAATTAGTTATAAAAATAAATAAATGTAATCAAATGTGGAATCTTGCTAAATTGGATTAAATAACCTGTGCAGTCCACTTTCCATTTTAAGACGAATAATTCCTTCCTGAGTCCTACTATAGCCATTCTTACAATAAACAGTCAATCATGTTCTTAAAGGCACAATTAAACAGCAATGAAATTTAGTTAATTAACTACAATAATAATCAACCACCATTAACATCAGCGTATTAACAATTAGCATGCTAATTCTCCGAGAAATGTGAATAAAGGGCTGATGAAAATATCCCAAACCAGTGACCGCCTTTGAAAGGTACTTCTTTAAAGTGTGCTACAGATTGTATCTTCTTTGACCGCCAGTGTCACTCCTCTCTATTAGCATTCGTCTCCAGCTAATTTAAATGCTAATGTATCCTAGCCTTTTCTCTGCGTGATAAAGCTAACAATCGACACTGGAGGCCTTTTTGTAGCTGAGCTATGAGGCAATTAGCTCGAATAGTATAACCATATACAGCGAGAGGAACAGAATATTAGAAAAGTGATCTGACCGCCCTGAGAGAAAACGCAGGAAAAAATGTAGAAAGTGAAAGAGCGCTGGGGAGGGCGACAGTGAGCGGTAAGAGAATAATTTCATCGTTTTGTGGACTCCTATTGGACTGCCTGTGATAAGAGAGAGAGGTCAAAGGTGAATTCTCAAATGAACTTCAGAGTAGAGGAACAGATAGGTTCAAAAGTTACTATCATGAAATCAAAGAGAGAGGGCGAGAGAGAGCCATTTCCTGTTTGAGATTTCATAACGTAAAGTAGCACGGCTTTGTCGCAATTAAAACACATTTTGACGAAGACGTTTACAGATAACCTATTCAGAGGATAGAGGAGTTTCCTTTTATAGTTGGGACAGTAGTGCCTGATGGGATATGCAAAAGAGGTACAAATACAGAACTACTATGATTTCCAAAGATAGAACGAACAAACAAACAAACAAATGCTGGATAGATGGATGGATGGATGGATTATTGAATGGATGGATGGATGGAATGATAGATAGAACAATAGATAGAACGAAAGATAGATGGAGTATCAAATGATAGAATGAACAACAGATTGACTGACTGACCAATAGATAGACAGATAGATAGACAGATATATAGATAGATAGATGATAGAATAAACAAAAGAAAGACAAAATGAATAAGCAGAATCAACAATAGAACAAACAATGGATGGATGGATGGATGGATGGATGGATGGATGGATGGATGGATGGGTTGTGGATGGATGGATGGATGGATTATTGGATGGATGGATGGATGGATGGATGGATGGATGGATGGATGGATGGATGGAATGATAGATAGAACAACAGACAGATAGAACGAAAGACAGATGGATCATCAAAATGATAGAATGAACAACAGATTGACTGACTGACCAACAGATAGATATGATAGAATGAACGAAGGATGGATGGATGGAAGGGTAGACAACAAAAGATAAACATAATGAACGAAAGAATGATAGATAGAATTATAGATCAGAGCGTCAGAAAGAATGAACGACAGATAGACTGACTAACAGACAGACTGACAGACAGACAGACAGAACGATAGCTTGAACAACAGATAGATGATAGATAGATTCATCTATCTATCTATCTATCTATCTATCTATCTATC
>JAHKKF010478519.1:0-11450 GCA_019740295.1 Labeo calbasu | reverse complement strand
ATTTCATTTGGAAACCAAGGTCCTAGAGTCTGGAGGAAGGATGGAGAAGCTCATAGCCCAAGTTGCTTGAAGTCCAGTGTTAAGTTTCCACAGTCTGTTATGATTTGGGGTGCAATGTCATCAGCTGGTGTTGGTCCACTGTGTTTTTTGAAAACCAAAGTCACTGCACCCTTTTACCAAGAAATTTTAGAGCACTTCATGCTTCCTTCTGCTGACCAGCTTTTTAAAGATGCTGATTACATTTTCCAGCAGGATTTGCCACCTGCCCACATCACCAAAAGCACCAAAAGAGAATCTATGGGCTATTGTCAAGAGGAAAATGAGAAACAAGAGACCAAAAAATGCAGATGAACTGAAGGCCACTGTCAAAGAAACCTGGGCTTCCATACCACCTCAGCAGTGCCACAGACTGATCACCTCCATGCCACACTGAATTGAGGCAGTAATTAAAGCAAAAGGAGCCCCTACCAAGTATTGAGTGCATATAAAGTAAATGAGCATACTTTCCAGAAGGCCAACAATTCAGCATTTTTTTATTTTTTTTTTTTTTATTTATTTATTTATTTATTTATTTTTATTGGTCTTATGAAGTATTCTAATTTGTTGAGAATGTGAATTGGTGGGTTTTTGTTAAATGTGAGCCACAATCATCACAATTAAAAGAACCAAAGACTTAAACTACTTCAGTCTGTGTGGACTGAATTAATTTAATACACGAGTTTCACAATGTTAATTGAATTACTGAAATAAATGAACTTTTCCACGACATTCTAATTTATTGAGATGCATCTGTATATTTTGTTAGCTAATGAATGTATCAAGGCTGATCAAACACTATGTAGAACGGACATGCAGGACTGGGACAAAATTTCAGGCCAGGAAATTAGAGATTTGTTATTGAATGGTGATCCACAAAATGCGGATTGAAACTAAAGTAACAAGCCTGTTTTTAAACTAAGTACAGATATTTGTGTAAAAATGTAAGGAGAAAAACTAAAAAAGTAGTCAGAAAAATAAATAGTGAAGTAAAGTACTGATACCAGAAAAATCCACTTAAGTACAATAACAAAGTATTTGTACTTAGTTACTTCCCATCTCTGAATTTGCAATGTAGAAATTTTGTGTGTCATAAGTTGTGCCAATAAGGCAATTAGAATAGACATCTGACTAAACAACAAAAGGCCAGCTCAATAAACTGAAAAAAAATAATACCTGTGAATTGGTGTATTTTGTCAAAATTTCGTCCTTTCGTCCATCCCATGACTTGATAGTTTGACAGGGAAACATCTTAATTCATTCTAAATATGAAGCACTTTTTTTCAATTTGAGCTAAACATACTGTCTTTTTTTCTTTTCCTCCACCTAGACTGACCATGTATGCAGTTGTTACTCTGCAAGACTCAGATGAGGTGATGGTGGCAGCATCAAACTGGTTAAGCCTAGACAAGAAACAATGTTACTGGCCTCCATTCAAATCAACAGAGAAGTGCATGGAAGCTGCTCAGAACAGAATTAAACCTGAAACAGGAGGAAAACCATGGGAAAAATTAAATATTAGCTTTCACAAAGAATATGGTATGCAATAACTGTTTAATTTTGGGAAATTATACTGTCGAGTAAGACATCAAATAATACAACTTAAATTTTACAGCCACTTTTGATAAGGCAAGAGAGGAGCAACAAGATATTAAAAAACAGAAAGAACAGTAAGTAACAGATACTTATTCCAAAGATTTTGAATATCAAAAGGTCAGAATTAATGTGCTGTTTTGTTAAAGTATTGTTTATTTCATATAAAGGTCATTTCTACCAGCCACTAGATTCTCTGGAATAAAAAGACAAAGAGTTGAAAGCTCAGCTGATGGTGAGTTTTTGTTTTTTTTCTTATTCTTTTTTTTTTTTTTTTTTTTTTTCTTTTTTTGTAATTACAACACAATTCATTTTAAACTACAGACAAGAGTGAGCTCCTCCAAATGTTAAGAGACATCAAGATCACAGTTCAGGAAAACTCTGCTATGTTAAAGAAACTACTCAAAGAAAACACAGTTCCTGAGGTCCCCAGCAGTACCAGCATTCCTTCTCAAGACGATAAAACAAACCTAAAACTGCCTCTTAGAAGCCTTGATGATGTGGCCAGGACTGAAATGGAGCTCAAGAACTCAACAGCACGCCAAAAATATGTGAGTTGACAAACATTTTAAAAAAAAGGGATAATTTTATTCTACAGTAATGACCGTACAGTATCCTGCTTATTCCATGACTACTTGCTAAATAAATAAATAAAATAAATGGACAATAAAACAGTGTATAAGTTATTAATGCAGATTTATTATTACTCTTTTACTGTACACTGTTTTGTGTTCTAAATACAAAATATTTTTGTATTTCAAGTATTCCACGACATGTAATAATGATAAACAACACTTAACAGTTATAAACGGTTATAAAACAGCATTTGTTTTTACAGGTAAAATATCTTTCTAAGATTAAAGGTTGTGGGCAAAAGGAAGTGATGAAGAATATTATGCAGAATGTCCTGTCAGACGATCTGGCTATACAGTTTACCTGGCAGGGAAGAGGAGATAAAAAGCCCTTCTATAATCTTATTTTAACAGATGTGATCAGAGGTAAAAATTACAACTGCATAAACACTTCCCAAATACACACAGAAAGTTCATATTTACTTATATTTTGTCTGTATTTGTAAATTCAGTCATTTGGTGAATATACGGTAGTCTCAAATGCCTCTTATAGTCTCAAAGGTTTCAAATGTCCTCTTCAGAGTGTACAAGAGCAGCTTTGACAGTGAAGCACTACATCCAACAAATTTCCAAATAATTTTTTCACTGAGTTCCCTTTTTGCAGAAGCTGCATCAAAACAAAGTGTAATGAGGGAAGACTGTGAAACTGAAATAAAAAACTATTTGTGGTCCAAAACTGATCGAGTTCGTCAGAGGAAAAACCAAGGGATTGTGGAGGTAAGTGATAAATATTATGTATATTATATTTTCTGTATCACTTTCTGTATAGTATCTGTATATATGTTAAGAAATCTGCATTTATTTGTTTAATAATCATTGTATACTTTATATCTTTCCCCCTTCAGGTATGACTTCTCCCACACTGCTGGACAGTTCCTCACAGTCATGAATGTCTTTTCTGAATGATTTCTGAGTTTAAAACATTTATTCATAGATTATGCAAGCTTAACTGTCCACACATTAGACATTCATTTCGTAAAGAAGAACATGTGTAATAATCTAGCTTGCCACTGTGTGCTTCAAATATTGGCTCTTGCAATAAAATGCTTATAATTCTTCTCATTTTAATTCAGCGTAAATGTTTATGGTTAGGATTAGGTTGGGGTTTTTATATTGTTGTAAGACAAAATAAGATCCATCAGCCTTTAGTTGACTGGAGGAAATAATAAAAAAATCCTGAAGAATGTGTTGGACTGTGGTAACACTGCATTCACTGTCATGTCTTCTGGTGTATTATAGCAGTGGCTTTATTTGCCTGATCCAAAAAGGATCATTTCCTTAATATTAAATTACTCAAATGCAATTAGTTGTGGTGTTTAATCCAAATAGGCTATTCCTTTCTTTTTCAATGTTACATAAGATGTAATGCTATTTTTTTTTTTTTTTCAAAATAAACCATAACCGCACATTACATGACATCTTGCTTTTGCCTTTTTTTAGACAGATAAATAGTGAAATTCCAGTAAATGACAAACATGTGACTATTAGGTGACATTACAGTTCTCTGAGAATCTTTAATGTACAAATGGAGAAAATGCACAGGGAATAGAGTTCATTAGCCAAGCATGTTTTTGCTGGCTCTTGTTCATCTCAGTGGATATGAAAGCTATACTGACAATTTTAAATCATTACATCACCTCCCAAAACAAAAAAATCAAATCCGCCTTGTGTTATCTTATTATTTCAGAATCTGTCCACAGACTGAAACTTTCCACAATGCAGAAATTGGATATAATATCCATTTCATGTCCAGGTTTTCACTGCTTCATCTACACTGCTGTTGCTCTTAAGTGACAAATATTTCACACTGTTAAATATCTTAGAATGTTCCGACCACATGTATATAGTTTTTTTTTATTTTTTTTATTTTATTTTTTTTTAACAAAATGCAGGCCCAGTTTCACAGACAGGGCTTAGACTAAACCAGGATTAGGCCATTGTTCAATTAAAGGACATTTACGTAATTTTTATGAATGAATTTTATAAAAAAAAAAAAAAAAAAAAAAAAACATTACAAAACAAAGGCACTGATCAATCAGTGCAAGTTTCTTTTAGTTGGAACAGCTCAGGCACACATTTTAGTCTAGGACTAGGCTAGTCTGTGAAACCGGGGGATAAAGTATGAACCAACACAAAATCCTTAGTCTGTGGATTAGACATATTAAATTATAAAACATTGTGCAGACCAGAGATGTGTAAATGTGCACAATTATATGTTTAATCTTTGTAAAATTAAATCAGTAATACAAAACGTCTTACCACATACTCCTTAAAAAGTTTATCCACATCTTCTCCAAGGTATACAGTGAATCAATTCAATTAGCAGACACTCTTTTTTGTGATTCACCTCAAGGCTCTAGGTGAGAGTGCTAAAACACAAATATGCTGTCCAATTTTGCAACTTGACTAAAGATGCAAACACTACACAAACAAATGTACAATTGGAGTTAAATAACTGTAATTTACAAATTCTTTGGGCAAATCAGTTAGATGACCTGCCAAACTGTTGAAGATGATAATCACATCACCCAATGAGTATTCCAATCCAGCTTCACAATCAGATGCATTGACAAACTGAACATTACTGCTTCCATTTATAGTGTTAGAGTCTTCATGAAATCAAAATTGATTTTTTTTGGCTTTTAGTATGAATATGTTAGCCCTGAGGTTATCTATAACATAGAGTGTTACAAAACAATGACAAAATTTGCATTTACAAGATATACTGTAAGCATTCAAAACATATAGTCTCTCATTTCTAACAATATGGATCAATGATTTTGATGACATCCCCCTGCATTTTAGCTTCCTATCAAACTTTCTGTCCAATCAAATGCTCTCTAGAATCCAAAAAGTCAAGTCCCCTAAAATTTCTTAATAGTTAATATTTGTGTGCTAATTTTGATGTACTGAGCAAGTATATACCTGATAAGAACTTTCAGTACATTCTGGGTCTTCTCTCTGATGTTTCTGATAATCTCAATTACTATGATGTGGTCTTATTCAAGGAAACCAGAAATCATGGTTGAAGTGGTAAACGGTTATACTTATCAGAAAATCAGCATTCTTATTCTTAAGTAAAGCATGCTGGGAACAATTCTCAAACCGAACTTCAATGACGTCAGTGTTCATGTGGTTTTCACAGAATGCAAAATTGTCATTTGATTTGAAGCAAAAAGTTTCAAGTACACCAACAAAACTTAGTTTTACTTCTAATTAACAAAATAGTTTACTTTAGATCAATGACAAGACATAAAAGTATGTTTGTTAAGTTGGATCAAGTAGGCTATAAAATTTTATTTAGAGTAAAGACAAGGCATATGCATTTCTGAGATTTTCAGTGATGTGAGCTGCTACAAAAGTGAGCAAGATGGGTCTTTCAGAGTTGAAGATGGACTAAAAATGAGCTCCCAAAATTTAGTGACTGATTCTTAAAGATAAATTCTTGAAAGTGTGGTACAAGAGGATGTGACGCTGGTCCTATCTATAAAGCCTATAAAAATCAGTCTGCATGTATTTCCGAACACTTCAGCATGTTATTCTTGTGAAACAGGGGTCATATTTTAGGATTTTTTTCATTGAAGCCATTAAGGAAAGAACATGACGTGTGACCAAGTATGGTGTACTTGGAATTTGTGCTCTGCATTTCACCCATCCAAGTGCACACACACAGCAGTGAGTAGTGAATAAACACACACCGTGAACACACACCCAGAGCAGTGGGCAGCCAATGCTGCGGCACCAGTGATATTGTGGTATTGAGGGTGGAGAGAGCGCTGGTTATTCACTCCCACCACTGACAATTCCTGCCGGACCTGCGACTCGAACCCACAAGCTTTGTTGATTTTTTTATTTTTTTTTTTTACCCGTAAAAGAAAAACTGCTTAATAATTATGCACACTTGAGTTCCAGCCCTCATCAACAATTCTACATTCTACAAGTATTTAGCTATTAAGGTCCAGTTTTACGAACAGCTTGCACCAGGGCAAACCATTTTTCGTGTTAAAATTGTACTGTTAGGTTTTACTAAAGACGCGCAGTGAAGAATTAGCACTTAATGAAATATGCATTTGTAGTAGTTTCCCTTTTTAGACACAAAGTGATTAATTATGAAAGGAGAATGTTCAAATGAATCACACAATGTGTTTTAGGAGAGGATTTTTTACCCTTTTTTTGGTCTATTTTTGTCACATTTAACGTTACATTAACTGATGTCATTGGGGCCCAATCACCTTTGAGCTTAAGGAAAAAAAAGACCACTGAGAATTGGCAAGTGGAATTTGCATGCCAAGCCACTCCCCCATACATATGGGTATATAAGATGGTGTCATGCATCCACTCATTAAGATTATGCTTCTGTGTCAAACGCTTTGTGAACTGTTACTATGAAGAAAAAAGAACAAGCCTTTCAACGCTGCGGGAGTTTCTCGGCTGTGGGGAACGTCCCTTTCTTGCATTCAGTAAAGAGATCACCCTGCAGTGCACAGATAATTGCAATGGTCCTCCCTTGGGCAGTCCAGCCTGAAAGAGCAATTTCCTACAGCATACATGGTTGTTGAGAGCATCTTTCGAGATGTCTCTCTGATCGCGTGCTTTTGGGTGCGATAGTTTCCTTACCCCTCATGATGGTCACAATCACTGTCTTACATGTCTGGGCCATAAGCATGTTGAGACGGCGTTTGTGGATGGTTCATGTCTGCGCTCTGAGTGCATGCCCTTTAATACGCTTAGGTCACGGCTCTCATTCAGTATGAGGTTGCCCTTGCGCTTTACCCAGTTCAGTCTCGCGGGTCACTACACTTTCATGCTGCATTGGTTAGAGACAAGGGAGACCCAAGGGTAATAGTCAGGAATGCTCTGTTGGGTCTTCGCTCACCGCTGAGCTTCTGGATGTTGACGCCGGTTCATTGCATGGTGAGTCCAGTGTCTCATTTAGGGCTCCTGAGGAGATTAAGATTTCTATCGCTGCATCAGAGGAGGGGCTATCATCTTCAGATGCTTAAGGTTCTGCTTAGCAGCCCCCGTTGCAGTGACTGCACAGTCGGAGTCCGAGGCTGAGTTGATGGCAGTGGTCCTTCGGGCAGCCTCGACGAAAGGGTTGGGGATGGACCTTCTCCTGAGCTCTCGATGTTTTCGTCTGCCCGCCGCTGAAGGCGCCCTGGGAGAGTAGCAGAGAGTACCACCGTCCTCAGCATGAACGCACTGGCACACAGCTGGCACTTAGCCTGGCTGATTCTCACGTTTTCTTGAGACCCCGACCAAGTTATGTTCCCAAAGTTCCCAATACTTATTTTCAGATCAGGTAATGAACCTGCAAGCGCTGCCCCTGGAGGAGGCAGACCCGGCCTTTGATTTGCTGTGTCCCATTCGTGACTTGCACATTTATGTGGAATGGACACCGAGCTTCTGACGCTCAGAGCAGTTCTGTGTCTGCTTTGGAAATATTCTGTTCTCTTTTAGCTTACTTTTTTCAAAACAATCTACAGACATGCATATTACTACTAATTTATCCAACAAGCATTCAACATCACCATTTTAGCTTTAGCTTTTATCTAGCTGTTCTATTCTTTATCCTCAAGTTATAATTTGTATACAAACAGGACAGTCAATGCACTCACATGGGGTATAATATTCAAATCTTTATAATATCTCTATCATAATATTCAAATCTTTATAATAAATCTGTATAATATCTCACATCTTTGTTGACCCTGGAACAACATTGTGATTAATCAATCAGATTTGAAAAATCAATTTATAGTTTTTGTGAAGTTTAGGCTTACAATCAGTGTTTGGTGCTTGTACATGTGTCATTTATCTATTATTTCCTCTGATTTTAGGGATTATTCATGGGTAAATTTAGGTTTAGGTGTAGGGATGTGGTCAAAATTACATTTTTGGATTAAAATGTTGTTCCAGGGTCAACAAAATATGTTGACCCAGGAACACATCTGACAGCAAAATCAGGACATGCGTCAGGACCCAGTGACCCTTGGTGTCACTTTTTGACGCTCAGACCCCTTTAGTGTTACTTCTGGACATGCAGGGTCCTCCATTGCTTCTAATTGTTTGCATTATGTGTTGTATTTAATGGTAGTTGGCTTTCATGGCAGATAGAGATGGTGATTGTGAACAAATAGTTAGGTTTAGGGGCAGGGGTTGGGTTACATGCTCATAAATGTGTAAATAGTGTAATGTAAAAACATAAACGCACTAATGGCAAAATTATTACCCAATATGTAATTTAATCATGACCATAACATTTCCAATGCCTTTCGCGTCGGCATATTGCTTCCAAATGTTTCTAATTTAAAGCAATGGAGGACCCTGCACGTTGAAAAACGGCATGCAAGGGGTCCTGACCAAGCATCAGTATGTGATGAGTTGGGAGTGAGAATGTGTTGGTGAGCCATAACCTGTGCCAATTAGGCAATTAGAATAGACATCTGACTAAACACCACAAGTTCAGCTTAACCAATTATAACCAATTAAAAAATATATAATACCTATGCATTAGTGTATTTTGTCAGAATTTTATCTTGTTCTGTGACTTTCATCCATCCCATGACTTGACAATTTGATCTTAATTTATTAAAAATTAGGCACTTTTTCATTTTTTAGCTAAACATGCTCTTTTTTATTTACTTTTCCCCCTTCACCTAGACTGACCATGTATGAAGTTGTTACTCTGCAAGACTCAGATGAGGTGATGGTGGCAGCATCAAACTGGTTGAGCCTAGACAAGAAACAATGTTACTGGCCTCCATTCAAGTCACCAGATAACTGCATGGAAGCTGTTCAGAAAAGAATCAAAGCTGAAACAGAAGGGAATCCATGGGAGAAATTAAATATTAGCTTTCATGGAGAATATGGTATGGTAATAACTGTTTAAATGTGGGATTTTGTAGTGCCGATTAAGTTCTTAAATAATACAACAAATATTTATCTTATTACAGCCACTTTCGATAAGGCAAAAGACAAGCAACAAGAAATTAAAGAACAGAAAGAACGGTAAGTAACAGATGCTTATTCAAAATATTTAACCTACCAAAAAGTCAGAATTCATTTGTGCTGCTTTGTTAAAGTATTGCTTATTTTTATATAAAGGTCATTTCTATTAGCTACTGGATTCAATTGAATACTAAAAAGACAAATGCCTGAAAGCACTCAAGAAATGTTAAAACATCAACATCATCCTGCATCTACATCCACAATGTCAGCTGATGGTAAGTCAACTTGTTTTGTCAATCAGTCTTCAAGTTTTTGTTTTTTTTTTGTCTTTCATTTTTGTTGTTACAACACAGCTTATTTTACACAACAGACAAGAATGATTATCCAAATTATGAGAGACAGTTCAGGAAAACTCTGCTATGTTAAAGAAACTACTCAAAGAAAACACAGTTCCTGAGGTCCCCAGCAGTACCAGCATTCTTTCTAAAGATGTTAAAACATTCTTAAATCTGCCTTTCAGAACCCTTGATGATGTGGCCAGGACTGAAATTGAGCTCAAGAACTCAACAACACGCCAAAAATATGTGAGTCTACAGCATTTAAAGAAAGGGATAATGTAACTCAGCCAGCCATTACAGCAAAATAAACTCACCTGTAGCACCTGTAAGGGGTTTATTCTGCAATAATGATTGTACATTATCCTGCTTATTATACTTACTAAATAAATAAATAAATTAACAATAAAAACTGTTTTACAGCATTGATGCAGGTGCATTATTACTCTTTTACTGTACATAAACATTTTTGTGGTCTATATACAAAATGTCTTTGCATTTTTAATTATTCCAAGACATGATGTAATAATGATTAACAACATTTAATAAAACTGTGGCCACAGGAAAATAACACACAGGACCAACAAATAGAGATGGGGTCTGTATTTATTCCTTATAATTTGTTAGGAGGTTCTGTTTATTTTCTTTTTAAACACCTGGGGCTGAAAACCCAAAACAACATTATTTGATACAATTTGCTGTTGTTTCTTGTGTGCAATAAATCAGATCAACGCAGATAATAAACCACTAGTATTTATAATAATAATAGGGTAGTGGCACTCTAAAAAAAAATAAAACACAACATCTTAGAACTGCACAAACAGTTAGAAACCAAACGTATTCTCAAAACACATCTGAAATAACTGTAGATTTTAAATTTTACTCACTTTTCTCCTTGTGTTTCTTAGTATACGCTCTAATATATCAGTTCTTCTATGTAAACAGCTTCGTCGGTACATGCAGTGCGCTAGCTCAGCCACACTCGCACATCAACGCAATCCTGCGTCAACATCCAACTGCTATGATATAAATCGACATTCAAATAAATCTTTCAATACACAGCAAATGTACACTTTCATGACAACATTATACATAGCGATCTGTACCTGAATGATATCAGGTTACACTTAAACACACCAGTATCGCACACACATGCAGCATCACTCAGTGACTTCCCAATTTGCGTGCTCGCGCCCGCTTACTAGGGATGAGCAGATCGATTTTGAAATATCGATACTTTCGACACTGACGTTGTATCGAAAGGATCGATCCTCACATAAAAATATCGTTCTAAAGTACATTTTTAACCATTAATTTTATTTATTTAACAAAAGGTTGGTGCATAAAATAAGCCTCTAAGAGGAACAATAGACTATTATCGAATTGTTGTGTAGGATAGAACTATTTCTCCTGCTCACCTGAACACACGCAAATGCTGAAAGACAGAACCAATCAATCACAGATAGCGTTCGCTGCTGACGCTTCATTCAACATTGATAATAATCAGAAATTATGTTTCTTCCTCTTGTTCTCATGGCATTTAAATAATAAAGCATTATTTAAGATGTTTCTTGAGTAGCAAAGTATATTAGAATGATTTCTGAAGGATCATGTGACACTGAAGACTGAAGTAATGATGTTGAAAATTCAGCTTTGGTCACAGATGCTTTTTAAATTACATTTTTCAAAATATATTAAAATAGAAAATAGTTATTTTAACTGTTCATTTTCCCAATCTTGCTGTTTTTTGTTTTGGTTTTTGTTTTGTTTGTTTGTTTGTTTTTTGTTCAAATAAGTGCAGCCTTCACTCTAAAAACTTTTACTGTGATCTACTCAATTTTTTTGGTGAAACATTTTTACACTGAAAAATATTAAGTAAATCTAAAAGTTGTGAAATCATTGA
>JAHKKF010478492.1:0-16283 GCA_019740295.1 Labeo calbasu | reverse complement strand
GATGATTTGGGGTGCAATGTCATCTGCTGGTGTTGGTCCACTGTGTTTTTTAAAAAACAAAGTCACTGCACCCGTTTACCAAGAAATTTTAGAGCACTTCATGCTTCCTTCTGCTGAGCAGCTTTTTATGCTGATTTTATTTTCCAGCAGGATTTGGCACCTGTTTCATGTGATTATTGGGTGCTTTAATAATATGAGTGCTAGGGCTGCCCCCTAATAGCTTTTGTAAAACAATGAAAGCAAACCGGATGCGCTTTCTGATGTCTCGGTCTCTGTGAACTTGAATGCGTCAAAACAAAATTAACCGAAACTGAAATGAAAATTATATCTATAGAAAGTGAAATGTGTACTTTTAAATTAACCACTTCAAATGGAAAACAAATCTCAGATTATGTAATACATATGAAACATGCATACAGGCTCATCGCTACTGCAGAGATGACGAGACAATGTAGCCGACTTCAAGCACTAGTTTATGAATAAATTATTAAAATGTTAATACAGCTTCCTTGCTGTTTTTCCCTGACACATTCATAATTATTACTTCTGCCGGTGCGCTGTGGCAAGCTTTATGTGTGCGCTTAAGCACTTTAGTCTGTGTAGGCAATTAAAGGCTTATTATTATGATTTATACGATTTATTAATAAACGTGCGACTAATAGTTAACTAATGCTTAAAATGTATGACTACTAGTCGACCAGAAAAATCTTTAGTCGAGGGCAGCCCTAATGACTGCATGTATATTACATTATACGTAAATGAACTTGTGAACTGAATCAGTTCATTGAAACAAACTGTCCAAAAGAACCAGTTTCCCTTTTTTGCCTAAGATTTTGGATTGCAGGTAATAATGTGATAAATGACGTTCAGTTTCTTGCACAAACCTATCGTTTCACTTCATAAGACCTCAGTGTATCATCAGGAGTCATGGATATTAATGTTATGTTGCCTGTATGTGCTTTTTATGACTCTTAATGTGATTGTAGACATTGACTTGCATTCTATGAATCATCACAGACACAATTTGTGACCCTGGACCACAAAACCAGTCATAAGTAGCACAGGTATTTCTAGCAATAGCCCACAATACATTGTATGGGTCAAAATTATAGATTTTTCTTTTATGGCAAAAATCTTAGACCATGTTCCATTAAGATATTTTGTAAATTTATACAATACTGTAAATATATCAGAACTTAATTTTTTTATTAGTAATATGCATTGCTAAGCACTTTATATGGACAACTTTAGTGGCAGTTTTTCTCAATATTTTGATTTTTTTTTTTTTTTTTGTACACCTTCAGATTCCAGATATTCAAAGAGTTGTATCTCGGCCAAATGTACTATCCTATCCTAACATGCATCAATGCAAACCATATTTATTCAGCTTCCAGGTGATGTATAAATCTCAATTTCGAAAAATTAACCCTTATGACTTGTTTTGTGGTCCAGGGTCACATTTCAGCTAAAAATCTTCTTTACTGTTCTGTTGAAGAAAAAGTCACCTACATTTTGGATGACCCAAGGGTGAGTAAATTAAGAGCAAATTTTCATTTTTGGGTGAACTATCCCTTTAAAAATAAAGGTTCTTTATTAGAATCTATGGTTCCATGAAGAACCTTCAACATCCATGGAATCTTTCCATTCCACAAAATATTCTTAACAGTGAAAAAGGGTTCTTTGGATTTTTAAAATGGTTCTTATATCATTGTGAAAATTTTAAAGGGATAGTTCACCCAAAAATCCTGTCATTAATTACTCACCCTCATGTCGTTCCAAACTCGTAAGACCTTTGTTCATCTTCGGAAATACAGAATTCTGGCATGAAACTCTAGATGGCGCAGTCTAAGTCTAACTCAATCTGACCTAATGACATCATTATCTCATGGCAAGGCTGATTGTTTCTCTCCTTTATCAGTACCCAATGAGTTCACTGCTCACCATTCAAATATATGACTAGTGCTTGCTGTGGCAGTTTGCAGCATGTTTCAGAAACCCTCCACCTTCCCCAGCTCCACCTGTATAGATCTGCTACGAGGTGATTCATGTATGCTATATGGGGGTCATTCATATGTGTTATATGTGCAGCAGCAGTATTTCTTACATGCACACAGCAGCATGTTGTGGATGTATTGGCAGTAGCAAGTCTCGGTACTTGCTTTGCCGCAGCAGCAGCGTAGCAGATCTATTTCGCCAAGACCAAATACATTAACATTGTCATGTACATTACCATGCCAATCCCTCCAAGAGTTGTCACAACAGAACACAAATTAAGATATTTCTGACTAAATCTGAGAGATTTCTGATCCTCTGATCCTCTTGAACCACTAATGTCACATGGACTATTTTAACGATGTCCTTACTGCCTCTCTGGGCCTTAAACATTTTAGTTGCGTTGCTGTCTATGCAGGGTCAGAAAGCTCTTGGATTTCATCAAAAATATCTTTTTGAAGTGTTTTAAAGATGAACGAAGGTCTTACGGGTTTGGAACGACATGAGGGTGAGTAATTAATAACACAATTTTAATTGATGGGTGAACTATCCCTTTAACATCAAACCCATTACATTCACTGACATTGCCCTTGAGATACACAGCGACCTTTTAGTAGACAGTAAAAGCATCATCCATTCATAACCACTCGCTGTCTTTCATCAGCTGATCTAAAAATGCTTCACGTTCATTTTGAGCCCAGGATGCTAAAAAACAGGCTTTTGTATCTCTGAATGGGATTTTTTGTTTTACTGCCCTTGGGCTTTGTTCTAAAAGTTGAGCTATTTTAGCTTTTGTTTACATTGGTGAAATGGGATGCCTATTGAAAATGATTTAATGGCTTATAGCTTTAGATTTCATTTCGCCGGCACACGGCACAAATGGATGGCAATAATAACAGTGCTCAAATGAATTTGGGTGGATATGATGGTTGATATTGGTCTTATTTGCTGAGATGAAATCAATGTTTGGCGACGGGAGACAGAAGAAATGAGGTTTTCATCAGGAATGCATTCTAAAAGATTCAATTGAATTGTAGAGTAGAGGTGAATGAGGTGAGGAAATGGAGAACACAGTATTGGCGAATACGTGATCTGGAGATGCGCTAAAGTGATTTTGAGTTTTTGAGTAATATACTGAAAATGCGTTTGGGCTCTCATTCTGACGGCACCCATTCGCTGCAGAGGGTCCGTCAGTAAGCAAGGGACGCAATGCTACATTTCTCCAAATCTGATGAGGAAACAAACTCATCTACATTTTGGTTGAGCTGAAAGTGAGTACATTTTCCGCAAATTTTCAAACTATTACAATTTTTCAAAACCTTATGATACTTGGCATGTTTTAAACTCACATTTTCTTTTCATTATCATGGAGACTCTTACTTTTAATTGACCTAGTTAGAATAGAGCCATTAATAGGCTTATCAGATTTTTAAAGTGAGAAGAAAAGCTTCCCGTTTATTATGGTGCGAATTCATCTGCCATTTGCTAGAAGCCAAATTTGGCAGATGCCATCGTGGACAGTCTGTGCGACATGCCCTCATCATCGAAAACATCCAAATGAGGTCCAAAGTCAGATCTGGGCTCTGAATCAGTAAAATACAACAAAACATTGCGTGTATCTCCTCATCATGTTGTCTTTTATAAACATCTTCAGGCGGAGTTGTTTGGCTCGGGTTGTTGTTTTGTTGTCGCTTGCGTGATCCGTGTGCCGGTTTGAATACAAAGTGTTTTCGTCCCCTGCGGCTAAACCACAGTTCTGAGCAGTAACACTTATTTTAGTGCCTGACCTTAGCAAGCATTTGTTATTTTCCCTCTTCCTCAGATGCACAGCTCGGTCTCACCACCTGCTCACATCCCACACGAAATTTGCATTTGCACACTGAGCATTGCAACATTTGCTGTAGTTGAGTGCATTTAAACTTGAGCGTGTCCTGATGTCCTTATGAACATTTATGAAGCGATTTGATTAGAAAACTCACAGCTGAGGTTATGCTTCACCTTGATAGAACCCTTTTGTACATTGGCTAATCACACTTTATAGCAGTGATGGAAAACGAATCATGTTTCAATAGTACGGTCTTCATAAATGCTTTATGAATTGCACCAAGCCTTCATGTTTGATAAACGTCAAACCAATATTTATTCAGACACCTTCAACATTTCTCACATTAGCACAGTTTATTTGCTATAGTTCAGAAAATTGTAATAAAATAGGACAAGAACTCAACTGTGTCAGAACAAATTCATCCTGATAATGTCAGATAACTTTGATAGAAAGGTATGTACAGTGTTGGGTAAGTAACGTGAGTTGCATAATATTATTACTTTTTCCAAGTAACTAGTAAAGTAACGCATTACTTCTTAATTGACAAGAAAATATTGGAGTTGCTTTTTTCAAATAAGTAACGCCAGTTACTTTTCCCCCCATTTATTGATTAAAATCTCTCCTTTCTCCATGTTGAGAGAAATTGGGAGTAAGATGTTAGCTCTAGAATAAATGTGAACATGCATTAATTCATCTCACTCACAAAAAACAGATTCAGTATTCCTCAAAATGAATAAAAACAGTGAAATTCAACTTAGAACATGACGCAAACCTGCAATAATTAAATATGTTAAATAATATAAATATTCAGCAATTGAAGAAAAAAAACACTGGTCAGGTCAAAGTGTCTGAATAATTTTTGGTCCCAACTTTTTATCAATTTTACTGGTAGTCCACTGTATTAGGAATTTTTGGGTATAATATGTAGCTGTTTATTTTATTTTGCTATCCTCACGTACATAAATGAACTAGTGTCCTGCACCCACTAGTAAAAAAAAATATTAAAAATTATATCTGGTGTCTGAATAATTTTTGGTTTGACTGTACATTTAAAAATGTAAAATTTAATTCAATTCATTTTTTTTGGCTGAGCTGACCCTTTAAAGGAGAAGTCTCCTTCCAAAACGAAGATTCACATATAATGTATTTACCTCCTTGTCATCCAAGATGTTCATGTCTTTCTTTCTTCAGTCATAAAGTCAGATTTTTCTCCATATAATGGACTGATATGGTGCCCCGATTTTGACTTCCAAAATGCAGTTTAAATACAGCTTAAAATGCGGTTGTAAACGATCCCAGCTGAGAAAGAAGGGTCTTATCTAGTGTAATTATCAGTTATTTTCATAAAAATAATACAATTTATATACTTATTAATGCCAAACGCTCGTCTTGTCTTACTCTGCCTGGACCATTTTTTTTTTTCCGGTTCATGACAGTTAGGGTATGTCTAAAAATTCCCATCTCATGTTCTCCCTCAACTTCAAAATCGTCCTATATTGTTGTTTTACCTTTTTTGTTAAGGGTGTTTGATCTTCTTTGCATGTTCACTTTGCAAAGACTGGGTTGGTACTTCTGCAGTGATATAGAATGAGTTTTTCAACATACCCTAACTGTCTTATGCCAGAACACACAGAGTTCAGGGAGAGTAAGATAAGACGAGCATTTGAGACTAAAAAGTATTTAAATTGTATTTTTTGAAAATAACTGATCATTTTGAAGATAAGACCCTTCTTCCTCGGCTGAATTGTTTACAACCGCATTTGGGAACATTTGAAGCTGCATTTAAACTGCATTTTGGAAGTCCAACATTCGGGCACCATGTCAGTTTTATATATATATATATATATATATATATACAAAAATGATATTAGAATATCAAGGATGCTAAAATAACTCATTTAATTTGAGCTACTATCCAAGACAACATTTCTCATTTTAATTTAGTTTAAGTTTAGTTTTTGTTTAGTTGTAAACTAAAACTAAAGTACTGAAATGTTGTTTAGAAATTAAATTTAAATTTAAAAACTATATAGACACAAACAAATCAAAAACTAATTAAAAGCACAAACCCTTAGCTACTATTAATATAATAGAAAACTTAAAAACAAATCTAATTCAAAATTTTAACAAAATTTATAATAGTACATCCATGATAGCAAAGTAATACTGGTTTTTACATTTAAGTATGTTTAAGTAGTTAAATAATTAAATATATAATTATGTAAATAATTTATATTCCCTTCACTATATGATGATAGTTTTTTTTTTTTTTTTTTAAGTGCACAGTTTTTTTTTCTCCTTGTGTTTATTAATGAGTAATGAGGCGCCATGTACAGACTTTTTTCATCTTCTACAGCAGTTCATGTTTTCATGTGAACCACTTGGACTTGATGTGAATAGGCCAACAGCTCCATCTGAATCCCTCTCAGACAGTTGACCCTGTAAAGCGATCTTTTCTTGTGTACGCGTGCGGAGCCTCTAGTCGAGTCCTTCAGGAAGAGTATTCGGTGGAGAATAATTGGGTGACTGCTATATGGAGTCTAACAGCAGAATTGCCTGTCTGGATGGCCTATCCTGCTGTTAGGGGTTGTTCCAGACTGCCGAGGCTGAAGGAAAGGACCTCTATTTTTCTTGTCTAGTCTTTTCTTCAGGATGCATTCAGACTGACAGCGTGATAGACAGGCTAGAGCTGCTTTGTGGGGAATGAAGGGACATCAATTAGCTCACCTCCCACCCCGTCTTCTCCTCTCTCTCTCTCTCTCAAATGAGCCATTTCAGCCACAGGGAGACAGCAACAGTAGAAATCCTTCTTTGTCATGACTGAGATTTGTGCATTTCACTGGGGTTCAGAGATGGTGGCACTGTATTTTAATCCTGTGAGCCTGACATATGAAATAATAGTCAGAAGAATCTAATATTTTAAAATGTAACAGTTTCTAAAAAAATGAAAATAAAAATATATCTGCAAGCAGCGATTAACAGGGTTTAAGCGTTTGAAGGCATTTAAGCACAATTGAAAAAGACATTATTTAGCAAGCTTGTAACCAACTAAATCAATGATTTAAAAAAGCATTTTTGGCAAATCCAGGTAATTAACCATAAAAATATTATGTTTTTTAACATTTATAGCTGTTATAGTGCGAGCTGTGCTCCGATTTCCTTAAAACTTTACATGCTTGTTTAGAATCACCTGTCACATGTGCTCACCAGGTTTCATGAAGTTTTGAGTTTTCCTTTAGGCTTTATAGGATTTTGTGTAAATTTTCTAATTTTCTGAAGACCCAGTTATAGCTTCCCAAAGGGTAAATTTCAACTTTTTTTTTTTTTTTGGATAATTATTGATCTAGAAAGTCCAGAGAATTGAACTGCATTGTTTTTTTTCCAAATTGAGGGAAAAACCTAGGAGTAGTTCGCAATGGTAGGTTTTTTACATCTTCTCGAACTTTTAACAAACGGATGTGATTGACAGCAGTGGTTCAATAACTAGGCAAAGTAATTGAGAATGAGAAGTTCTATCTTATTATATGATAAAACACGAAATGTACAATTGTTTATGCCAGTGAAAATGCGATATCGCCCCCCCAGTGGCCAATTTCTTTCAAATTTCTCACAGGCTTTTGGGGCCTTGAGTCAAACAGGCCCTCCAAGTTTTGTTCCAGTTGACCTTTGTTAACCTAGTCTAATAGGTGCTCAGACTCCATCAGCCAATGGTGGCCATGTGTTTTTTTCTTTTTTTTTTTTTTTTTTGAGATACGCAAATGTGACACATTGAACCATGACCGTGCGCAGTGATTTTCATGTTGATAGGACGAATGGTTGTGTAGGTATAGCCACTTTTAAGGTTTTTCCCTCTTATAGCGCCACCAAGTGTCCAAGCTCCATCATTTTTTTTTCCTATGACCTCAGATTGACCTCTAACGTAGGTGTTGTGAGTTTGGCGACGATACCTCATTCACTTCAGGAGTTATAGGCATCTTACTAAAAGTGTCTCTGCCCCTTTTGAACGTTTTGGCGTCCCTTTGCAACGGTGAGTCAAAAGTTTAACTGTTTTTGATAATTATTGATATTCACTCTCCAGAGGACCTTTCTGCACTGGTTTGGCTCCAATCGGACAAACCTAGGACTAGTTCGCAAAAGTAGGTGTTTCAAAAAATCCAAAATGCCCAAACATTATGACAAAATTATAGTCTTATCTGAGCCAAGGATTCCAGCGACACTTGAGACTTGTGACTGATGGTTTAGGAGTTATGAGTGATTTTGTACTTTTGGACTTGGCCACATTGGTATGAGTACTACCATCCCTCCAAGTTTCAAGTCTCTATGACTTTCGGTTTCGTCTGCACGATCAGTTTTACGTAGAGATTGCTGATCCTTGGCCATTCTAACAGTTACAATAGGGTTTTAGCGCTACATGCTCAAACCCTTAAAAATGCAGCATCATAACTGATACATCAGGCTTTTATGACTCATACTCTAAAGAAAAACACCATTTTATTCAAACTGAGAGAAAATATGCAATTCTGTGGTCAAAAAAGTAAGATAAAATCCTGACAGCTTGTAATGTAAACATAATTAGTTGTTCACCAATTAATCAGCCAATATTGGCTGGTGTTGGCAAATATTGTACTGGTGGTGTCAAACATACTAGTCCTAGTGCAACAAAGTCAATATTCAATAAATAAGATAAAACGCACCAGGATTTCTACAGGATTGGTAGGCGTTTACATTTGAACCCTGTGTCGAGAAAGCATGCGGTGATATGTCTGCATGCATGAATGAATGGTCCAGTGCATTTATTGACCTCAAATAAACAGATCTACTCTCCAGTGGGTGGCACTGCGTGGTTCAGTTAGGTTAGCACAGTTTTGTCCCATTTTTGGAGCATCCCATACAGCCCAAAATCTAAAATAGACTGCTTTTTTTTATTTATTTTTTGTTCAGTTCACCTGAATATGGAAAAATGCTAAGAAACTTGCTATCCCTCAGGTCATCCAAAATGAACATGATTTGCTTTTGCAATAAAATTGGAGAAATGTACCATTATGTCACTTGCTCACCAATGGATCCTCTGTAGTGAATGGGAGCTATCAGAATTCAAACAGGTAATAAAAACATCAAAATAATTCACAAGTAATCCACACCACTCTAGTCCATCAATTACATCTCTCCAGTGGAAAAAGTCGTTTTGTCTGAATCAGGAGAGAAATCTGCACAGGTCAAGACTGCTTACAATGGTTCAAAACAGTTCTAAACAAATATATGGGTGGATTTTGATTTGAGAGGACAACAGGAGATGTACTTTTTCATTGGAGTAAGTGTTATTATGGATTTTGAACCAGTTTGAACCAGCAGCCTTCAAGTTACCAGCCTTGTGTGTTGAACACTTCCTTCCGAAGGTAGGCCAACAATCATTTTCAACAAAGGAGAATTACAGTGCTGAAATCTGTTATCAAAACTGCTGAAATAATTATTGGCTCCAATTGAAAGGATTAGTTCACTTCCAGGATAAGATTTTGCTGATAATTTACTCACCTCCATGTCATCCCATGTGTTTCTTTTTTCAGTCGAAAAGAAATCAGGGTTTTTGAGGAACATTTTCGCCATATAGTGAGCTTCAATGGGGGCCAAAGGTTTGAAGGTTCAAATTGTAGTTTCAGTGCAGCTTCAAAGGGCTCTACACGATCCCAGCCAAGGAATAAGGGTCATATCTAGCAAAACAACTGATCATTTTCTAAATAAAATAACAAATATATATACTTTTCAACCACAAATGCTCGTCTTGCACTAGCTCGACCTCACACATTATGTAATCACATTGGAAAGCTCAAGCGTGACTTAGGTGGAAGTACCAACCCAGTGTTTACAAAGCGAACGTCCAAAGAAAGTCGAACGCCTTTTACAATAAAAAGGTAAAACGGCGATGTAGGATTTAACACCCTACCCTACCTTTTTGAACATTTGCAAAGTGATTATGCAATGCAGTAAAGATGCGAGATGAGCATTTGTGGTTAAAAAGTATATAATTTTACATTTTTTTTAGAAAATGGCTGATTGTTTTGCTAGATAAGATCCTCATTCCTTGGCTGGGATGATGTAGAGCCATTTGAAGCTACATTGAAACTACAATTTGGACCTTCAGCCTACTGGCTCCCATTGAAGTCCACTATATGGAGAAAAATCCTGGAATTTTTTCTTCAAAAACCTCAATTTCTTTTCAGCTGAAGAAAGAAAGACATGAACATGTTGGATGACATAGGGGTGAGTAAATTATCAGGAATTTTTTATTCTGGAAGTGAACTAATCCAACCATTATGCTAGGTCGTTCTGGATCATTGTGTGAGGTTCCCTGCTGAAAAAAAAACAGCTAAAACCAACCTAAACTGACCAGGTTATCAGAGACCTGAGCCAGTAAACAACCAACCCACCAAGAACCTATCAACCCTGCTGAAAACCCTAGGCTGGTTGGCTGGTCTTAGATGGTTTTATCTGGTCATCCAGACTGGTCTTGGCTGGTCATAGTACACCAGCAGGCTGGTTTTAGAGGGGTTTTGGCCACTTCCAGGCTGGACTTAGTTGGTCAGGCTGGACGACCAGCCAACCAGCCTAGACTGGTTTTAGCTGTGTTTTTTTCAGCAGGGTTGATAGGTTCTTGGTGGGTTGGTAGTTTACTGGCTCAGGTCTCTGATAATCTGGTCTGTAGATATGGCTCAGGTTCCTCCTTCAATGTAAGTTAATCTATTTTTTGTCCACCAGGCAAGAGTCAGATTGCTTAGAAACGCAATACCACATCTCTCCCCAACAGGCTGCACAATTTGAGATATCATTCATGTCTGTAGCAAGTTGGAGTTACATGCTGAAGGTTAATACTTAGGGTGAGTAGTTTGTTGAAATCACTAACCTTGAGTATGAGCATAGTAATAGAGATGCCTGCTTTGGTAAACACTGTTAAAACTGAATGTGAGGTGGAGAGAGTTCAGCGGCCGTGGCATTGGCAGTTTGGTGAAAGCACAGGGTAAGGACAGGTTGCACTGGGCTTTAGTCCATTAGAGAAAGAGAGATGAAGTGTTTGTAAACACAGCTCTCTTGGGATTTACTCATCTGTTTCCAGTTGAGGTGCAGGAAACATACTGGAGGAGTTGTTGCTTTTGGTAACAGATTGGATTATTGATTTCACACATGCTTAAAATATAATGAAATGCTGTTTGGAACTGGAATTTTTTTGGTCAAACTTTAGTTTGGGGATCAGTTTTGTAGATGACAGTATGCAGAAAGAGAAAATATTTTGGAAATACTCTAGAAACCAACCAAACTACATACCAATGCTTTGTCAACCACCAGCAACACTGAAGAAGGCCTTTATTAACCCACTGGAGCTGTGTGGAGCATTTTTATGATGGATGGATGCACTTTATTGGACTGTCTTTTATTGGACATTTTTAATGTAAGCCCAAATGTATTCATTTGAAAGAAGAAATTTATATACACCTAGGATGGCTTGATGGTGAGCAGGGTGAGAGGGTGAACTATCCCTTTAAGATACCTTAACAATTGCAAAGTAATACCCTAGCATCCACTCAAAGTGTAAACGTTTGGCTTCATTTGGCATCTAGAGTGTGATGCTCCGGACCTCTGGTGTGGAAGATGTTTTAGGGAGCAATGGAGGAAAGGCAAGATTTGCCATTGCCTGGAGTTCATATTGTATCCAAGCAAGTGAGAGCACGTTTGTGTGAATGTGTATGAGTCCAGTGGCAGCAGGGTGTGTAGAAGGACAGGGCCTCGTTAATAATGTGATGTGTGAGACTGCCATGACAGCTGCTGTCTACAGGTGCTCAAGAGGATCTCTGGAGAGAGGCCGTTAGAGAAAGAGGAGGCAGACAGTGGAATAAACACCTGCCACAACAGCCATAAATCTGCATCCATGTGTATGTTATTATGCTTGTGTATCAGTGTATTTATAAAACCACCGCAGTCACACCCAGAGGAAAACGTTGTTGCTCAGAGGTTGTTCTTTCATAGCCCAGGACACTTGGTGGTGTTTACATCAACTTTGTCCCAGATGTTTCTCCCAAAAAATCCTTAGACAATAGAAACAATTGTTTCATTTAAAGGATTAGTTCACTTCCAGAATAAAAAAAATCCTAATAATTTACTGTTTTTGATGAAAACATTTTAGGGATTTTCTCCATACAGTGGACCCAACAGGTTCAATGTCTAAATTGCAGTTTCAATGCAAATTTAAAGGGCTCTACAAAAGCCTAGCTGAGGAATAAGGGTCCTGTCTAGCGATTGGTCATTTTCTACAAAAAAAAATAGAAATGTATATATTTTTTTAACCACAAATGCTCGTCTTGCACTAGCTCGACTTTACACATTACACAATCATGTTGAAAAGGTCAAGCATGACGTAGGCGAAAGTACCGAACCACTGTTTACAAAGGCAAACTTGCAAAGAAAGTCAAGCACTTTACTAAAAAGGATAAAACAATGGTGTTGGATGATTTTGGAGCTGGAGGAGAAAATAAGATCTTCTTACTTTTTTCTTTTCAGTTTTGTACATTAGGGTTACATCTAATGTTGTTAAATGAATGTTTATTGCATTATTTCAGTTTCATGTGTGATACCATGATGGTGTTTAGTGTTTGTGTGAAGCAGCTTGTGATTCAGGTTCAGGCTTAGGTTCATCATGTGACTTTCTCATTACCACATGCTTTTGGTGGTTATCAGTGTATTACAAATGTTAAAAACAGATTTCAGTACTTCAATAGGTTGGCATGTTAACATTACATCAGTTAATGAAATTACGGTATTTTAATAAAAAATGTAAGTTAAAACCGTAAAACCTAAAATGTTGCTACTGTATTTTTTACGGTAAAATTCTGGCAACCACAGCTGCCGTTTTTATTACAGTAAATTTTACGGATTTTTTTGTTTGTTTGTTTGTTTTTTTACAGTGTAGGTTTAGAGGTAGGAGGGGGATTAATGACTATAAAAACATTTTAATGCTATATTGTTACCAAAATGGATATTTTCCTGCATATTTTGGTCACTTGCGTTTTATATCCTTTTATATTCACTATAAAATGGGTAGATTTAGGTTTGGGGGTACGTTGAGGGGTCTAAAAATCAAAATCGCTTATTGATAACATTATAAAAATGAATTAACACAAATATATTGATGATATAAAAGATACATAAATATTTTACATTTTTTGCTAAAAATGTGTAGCGATTTGTACATTTTGACCCTTTAACTGTCACTCCCATTTTTTAAAAACGTACATAAAAATGCACTATCCAGACTTCAATTTTTATAATTCATGAATGAAAATATTTTGTAATATGATTTTGATCTACATTTTCCATGGTAATGCAATGTCTGATTTTAAAATGCCTTTCAAAGGATGAATTTTGAGATTTTAAGTTTTACTGATCTTATAATTTCTATTGTATGATAGGGAAAAAGGCAACGAAGAAAGTCTTTTGTGACAAAGGTCAGAACTCATGTTATGATGTAGATTTTTTTTTAAGTTTCACTCTTAATCTATTACTTTTCCTACATAATTTTTATCACAAAAATATGGTAAAATATCTATTTAGGAATCTTAGACCTTTCCAACGATGTATAGTATGTCATGATTAGATTAGGATTTATTTGTTTTATGGTAAACTTGGGGGAGGGTGACAGTTAAAGGGTTAAACTTTGAAATACGTCTAAATTGTACGTTTTAGCATCAATAAAAACGTACAAAAAAGTACATTTTGTGCTTGTAAATGTTACATGTTAATATCTACATTATAAACAATAAGACAAGGCTGTTTAACCACAAATGCTCATCTGGCACTAGCTTTATGATGCATATGCATTTACGCATTACGCTGGAAAGGTCATGTGTGGTTAGTTCTTCATCCGCGTACGAAAAACATAGTTTTTTCAACAACAAGAAAAAACATATTTAAAATGTAACGCAAGGAATTCTGGGAATGTCAGTTTACAGTTATTCACAATTTTCTTTCTCACGTCCAAAAGCGGTATACTACTGTAAAATTACACGTAATGTTTTCGACTAAAGACAAAAAGACATGAACATCTTGGATGACATGGGGGTGAGTAAATTATCAGGAAAGTTTTATTATAGAAGTGAACTAATCCAGTCTTGCTCCTGGAGGGCCGCTGTCCTGCAGAGTTTAGCTCCAGCCCTAATTAAACACACCTGAACCAGCTAATCAAGGTCTGCGGGATTACTAGGCTGTATCCCAAATTGCTCCCTATACCCTCATTCACTACTCCACTAATAAACTCCACAAATTTAGACATTAAGTGTGCCAGTAGCACCGTAGGCGAAGACATATTGCAAAACCCAGAAACTCATTGGTTGCAATGCGAACAGTTCATGGGTATTCTCTAGCGACTAGCTGTTGATGGTACATGTGAATTATGGGACTGAATGAGTGCACTCTATAATATCCACTGTGGTTTTGGACACCACTGCAAATGGATATTTAAAGGAGAAGTTCACTTCCAGAACAAAAATTTACAGATAATGTACTCACCCCCTTGTCATCCAAGATATTTGTGTCTTTCCTTTCTCAGTCAATAAGAAATTATGTTTCTTGAGGAAAAATATTCTGGAATTATCTCCATATAGTGGACTTCAATGGTTTGAACTTCCAAAATGCAGTTTAAATGCAGCCTCTAAATGATCCCAGCTGCGGAAGAAGGGTTTTTATCTAGCAAAATGATTGGTCATTTTCGAAACAAATTGACAATTTCTATACTTTTTAACCTCAAACGTGTCATGTTCGTTGTGTGCGGGGAAAGACGAGGAGGAGCGAGGAGGTCCAATGCATAGAGAGTTTTATTAAGATAATCCACAGGGAAACAATAACGGACAGGAAACAGCAGGGAACCAGCAAGCACAATGTAACACTTTGGAGAAACATCCAAACTGACAAAATGACAATCAGAATGACTTACAAGAACCGACAATCTAACAGAGGACACAACCAAACTTAAATACACAGAAACAACCAATCAGGGGGAGACAGGTACAATCAAACAGTGACGAAAAATGAGAAACGGAACAGGAAGACCAAATAAGGGCAACACAGGGGAAAAAACACACAAAAACAGTCCAAACGGTCTGACAAAACGCTCATCTTGTCTAAGTCTGCGTGAACTCAGGGTTTTTCCGTTTCAATACGTTCAAGACAATTAGGATATGTCGTTTTCTCGTCATCTCGTTTTCTTCCCCAACTTCAAAATCGTCCTACATCGCTGCAGAAGTACTGACCCAGTGTTTACAAAGTGAACATACAAAGAAGATCAAACACCGTTTCCAAAAAAAATGGTAAAACAGCGATGTAGGATGATTTTGATGTTAAAGAGGTTTTTCGACATACCCTAACTGTATTGACCCGGATTACACAAATTACGCATGTGCATCGCAGAGACAAGATGAGCATTTAAGGTTAAAAAGTATATAAATTGTCAATTTGTTTAAAAAATGACGCTAGATAAGATCCTCATTTCTCGGCTGGGATCGTTTAGAGCCCTTTAAAGCTGCATTTAAACTACATTTTGGAAGTTCAAACTTGGAGGCACCGTTAAAGTCCACTATATGGAGAAAAATCCTGAAATGTTTTCCTCAAGAAATGTAATTTCTTACTGACTGAAGAAAGAAAGACATGAACATCTTGGATGACAAGTGGGTGAGTAAATTATCTGTAAACTTCTGGAAGTGGGCTTGAACTTTAAAGGGGTCATCAGATGCCCATTTTCCACAAGTTGATATGATTCTTTACGGTCTTAATGAGAAGTCTATAATATACTTTGGTTAAAAATTCTCAATGGTTGTGTAAAACAACACCCATTTTACCTTGCCAAAATCAGCTCTGCAAAAATCATCTCATTCTGGTCGAGGCTGCTTTAAATGCAAATGAGCTCTGCTCGCCCCACCCCCTCTTCTGTCTGTGGAGTGACGAGCCTGTTTACTTTAGCCGGTAAACTTGTTAACTAGCACATTATTAGGAAAGGTGATGGCAAGATTCATAAAAACCCTTATACTCACTTCTGCTGTAAGTGAAGCTGGATCATGAATGATTTGCGTAAACATAGACGGATATACGTAGATCGGGAGGCGCATTCCCTTCACAAACGTAATCTACTGCATCTTCAGCGGCTCAGATGTCAGGAGTAAATGACGACCACTTTGTTCATTATTACATCCAGCAACACAACACCTCAATCGCTCAATCTGAGATATTCTTGTCTAACTTACATCCCTGCTCTGGCATCGAAACAAAGAGGCCGGACTGTTACAGCTGATCTGAGGTAAAACGCTCATGTCAATCAACTATCGTGGGAGCGACCTCTGTGTGTGTGACGCCACAACGACAGGCATCTGAGAATGGCTCGATTTGAAAAAGGGGATATTATTTTTACAGATTAATTAAAAACCACTGCATG